>VDFB02000008.1:306665453-306953370 GCA_007258455.2 Sequoia sempervirens
AAACCTTAGTTATAAGTAGGGGACTTGCCAAGTAAGCTTCTATAAAAAAATTGGGAGTGATTTGAAATTTCCATGTAGGATAATTAGAAGCGCGAAGTTAGGGTGCACAACTACTGGGTCCTCTCCCCTAACTTAATCCCAGAAAAACCCTGAAGCATTCATATTAATTCAGACATACTCACCCTGAAGCATTCATATCAATTCAGACATACTCACCACCAAAACCCCTGAACCCTAGAATAACCTTCAAACAACACACAGACTCTACAAATCTATCACAATTAACAGTAAAAGAAAGATTAAAAAGCCATTTGATATGTCTTTGATCGTCAAAAATCTAAGTAGGACCCATTTGGCTATTGTTCATGGCACATTATCTACAAACAAGTTATCATTGTTGATGGCTTTGCCCACCACCAGCGGATGCACGCCTTCTTACACTTTGTAATTGTTGTGCTGAAATCCTATTATCCACAACATATTCAAAACCATAAGTAGATATAACCATTCTTCTTTTCTTTGTCATATCAAAGAAACCCTAAGAAGATATTTGTTAGGACAATCTAAAGCTACTAGTTGGTTGCTGGGGAAGATAGGAATCAAGAACATACCTCAATATTTTCCAAAAGCAAACCCAAAGTCAAAAAAATTCTAGAGCTTTACGGCCAAAGACTCAAACAATGAGGTGACAAAGAAAACCACACTTTGATACTGGATAACTTCCTCGGGAAGATCACGGTTTCTCGTGCATTGAATGCATATTAGGCAACATTTTCACACCTGGAAGCACTCTTATTCTCTTCTCATTAATGGCCATTAATACCATAGTCGACTCAAGACTTCTCAACTACATGCGTTGAGTCTTTCTCACATAGGAAATTCAGATGAAGAATTCAAAGCGTAATGTGCTTCTAGGTGGAATAAACTATAGACGAAGTCACTTCTTCTGATTTTGATATTAATGGCAAAGATTTCTTGCATAGTCATACAACAAATTTCGACACCCCACAACCATTGATCTTCGTCTACTATTGTATGGAAGCTCACTACTTCCCTGGGAAAATGCTTGAAGGCATAATTACTATCTAGAGATGTTTTTTAATTAATAATCTTCGACTTGAATTTCGTAAAAATAGTTGTAGAGTGATTGTAAAGATCAACCTTCGAGTGACAAATGTGGTGGAAAAGAAATATTTCAGCAAATATAAGTTTTTAAGTGTATCGAGTAACTAAAAAATTTGTGGGTTCTATATAACCCTCCAACTATAAAACAATATGTCCTTACAATGAAAAATAGGTTATTACTAAATAAAAGTCACTTGGTGTTTGCTAGTCATAATTATTGGATTTGCCATATATATATGCCATACCCACAATGGATTGTCTTGTGTGTGAGGAATTGAGGATTTCCCCCGAGTACTCCAATTTCCTGTATTTGGTTTAGCATTACTGAATTTAGCATTAATGGTTTAAAGGTGTTTCATGTAGCAAGAAACATGCCCACAAACCATATACAAGATCAATAAGTGTTTCCTTATCTAAGAAAAACACATAATGCTCTACATAATAAGAGGAGAGGGAAATACACATTCTATATGAAAACAAAATGGCATTTAGTCACTTTCCTTAAAATGCATTTATTGGCAAAAGCAGTCTTCACAAAAATCAAGATGCAAATAATATGCTAACTTAAATTTAACTGTAACACTTCCATACCATCGGGTGTAATGCCTCTTTCTGGTAAGTTCTTTGAAATATTTACAGATGCCTTTGTCTGAAATTGTGAAATGAAAATTAAATCCCAATAGACTACTATCAACCACAAATAAGCCTCTTTGCAATCGATTCTATCATATCACAATTGTTGATCCTAATTCATTAGTCTATTGTAGATTATGGATAGTAATATAGCAATTCATACAAATTATATCTTGAATCTGTGTAGTAGATTTAATAAATGAAACTTCTTAGATTAAGCCAGGGTATACAGTGTACATAAATAATTGGTCAAGCTATTAAACCCCATCTGTAAACATAAGAAAACAAATAATTAATTAACAACAATACACCTCATTGTCAATTATGGGTAAATAGATTTGATGCCATTAAATCTTATCATTTGATTGCAAATTCATAATTTAATTGTACATTTGCTACACAACATAAATCTAGCTTGATTTTGTGCCTCAACCCTATTTTTAAGTTACCATTTACTAAAAGGCCAATAAAATTCCTTCGCATATAATGAATCCATCGTATATGAATTCATTGTCAAAGTGTGGTTTGGATCTCCCCTTGTCCATCCCTATCCCCCATCTTCCAATATATACATCCATATATGTGCATGTAGATATTCACATATATATGTACTCGCATGCATATATGATATATATATGGGGATTCAGCAGTCACACATATAGATGTGTGTTAATGAATCCCCGAATCATATTTTTGGGACCTGTTGTGACCTTTTCACACATCACCCCATTCAAAATGGGGACCCCCCTATTTTTGCTCCATTCTGGTCTTTTGACTTTGGTTTTATGTCTCTCTTTATGTTTCTTCTATCTTTTTGATGATGTACCTATCTTTTGACCTGGTTTGAAATTTTGACTGTCTAGAGTGCAGTTTGATAGATTAGGGTTTTCATTCCTCAGGCTAGCTTGGAGGTCAAATTGAGTTGGAAAATTGAAATTTGACCTTAGCACTGCGTTCAGAAGGCTTCCAGAAGGTTCCCATTAATTTTTCACTAAATTCTAACAACTTACTAATTTTAGTAAGTGCTCAATTTGGGACCTTTTTCTCAAGACTTTTGAAATTTTGACTACTACACCACGCTTAGAACACTTTGAGTTGCTTGCTTGTAAATTTTGAGTGAAATCAGACTTGCTATTTTTAGTAAGTCCCTTATTTAAGGCTTTTCTGCTAAGTTTTTTGAGAAACGGACCGTTACACCAGATTCCAGACACTTCAAAGTGCTTACACGCAAAATTTGAGCAAATTCGGACAACTTGCTATTTTTAGCAGTTCCTACCTTCGAGAGCAAATATTAGGGTTTGCATGTATGATTTTTCAATGCATGTCTGGATATTCTTTATGGGTTTTTCAAGACCTTTGCGATGGTATAACATGCAAACCGAGATGATGACTTTTAGCAGTTCAGGCTTCGGGAGCCATTTTTAGGGTTTGCATGTATGGTTTTTCAATGCATGTCAGGATATTCTTTATGGGTTTTTCGAGAGCTTCACAATGATGTGACATGCAAGCCAAGTTGATCATTTTTCAGGGACTTACTATTTTTAGCTGGTGCTCGCATGCAGACCAATTTTATGGGTTTTTTGAGATCTCTCGGGCAATATGGCATGCAAATGCATTCGATAGTTGGTTGATCACTTTTTCAGGCACTTACTATTTTTAGCAGGTCCACTCCAGCAGCTCCCCAACACTTCAGTTTCACGAACAAAGCAACATGCAACAGAAACGGGGTCAAACAGAAATCATTTGAGGCACATGCAAGTCAGATTAGGGTTTCCAACTTCAGGACTCAAAATGAGAGGTAAAACCCCAGAATCTTTGAAAACTGATGTATCCCATCGCGATCAGCATCTTCCAAGGAGTCCACTGGTAAAATTTGAGCGCAATCTGACTACTTACTATTTATAGTAAGTCACCTTCAAAACAAGGCTATAAATAGCAGATCAGCACGAAGCACAAGTGCAAACGGGACAAACAGATTACAAGGATCCCATAGAACGAATTTCAAGTAAGACAGAGTTGCAGGGGCTTGAGAATTATAGAACTTTCTAAAAATAGCAAATAGGAGCAAGCAGACTTAGAAATTTTCTAAGTCCTCAAAACTGGAAGCAACCACCTTGAAATGCGCCCAGCTTGTGAGATGAGCTAAAAAAATTGCTAAGTGTTGAAACATGGCAGTACACCCCATGAAATGTGCCCTCATCTGGAAGATAGACCCCTGAAATGCACCCAAACTCAATGAGGAAAGTTGGAAAACGCCTAAGTCATAAAATGGAAGCATGTGTTCCAAAATGCGCCCAAGTCATAGAGGAGGCATCAAAATATTCTAAGGCAAGGATGCAAGTTGGGCCCTCCAAATGCGCCCTCAGCATGAATGGAAACATACAAGATTAAATGCACCCTCAAGTGGAACCTACACCCTCTAGAATGCACCCATGAGGAATGAAGAAGTGAAAAAATTTCTAAGTTATAAACTTGAAGCACCCCCCTGTTGGATGCGCCCTTGAGAAGAGGTGGCTAAGAAATTTTCTAAGTGTTAGAAATTGGTAGTACACACCCTCAAATGCACCCAAACTTCATGGAGTTAGAAATTTCACTAAGGCATGAAAGCTGGAAGCATTACCTCCCAAATGCGCCCAAGGTGTAAGGAGGCATGAGAATTTTTTCTAAGTGATGAAAACAGCAGAAGACCCCTTGTAATGCACCCTTGACAAGATGATAGCATGAAAATTAGCTAAGTGATAGAAATTGGAAGTAGACCCATCAAAATGCGCCCAAGCTCCACGAGAGTGAGTTAGAAAAATTTCTACGTGTTAGAAATGGAAGCACACCTTGTCAAATGCGCCCATGAGGAAAGAGGTGGCTAGAAATTTTTTAAGGCAGGTAATGAAGCAAAGAGCCTTCTAAACACGCCCCCAAGATGAAGTAAAACTCAAACAGCAAGCTCTTAAGAGAAAGTGGGCAAGATAGGTGAATGAAATTGCTAAGGCAAGAAGATGAACACATCAAGATGGTATACGCCCTAGCACACAAATGTTAAATGCACCCATGATGAAAAGCTATGAAGAAAGCAAGATTTGTTAAGAGAAAAATGGACTCAACCAGATCCAAAGATCAATCAAACCTTGGAAATCCGAGCATGAAAATCAGGTAAGTGAAGCGAATTTATATTATAAAGCGTTTTGATGCTCCTCTTTATTTGTTTTGCAGGATGAACGCTGGGACCAGAGCGTGATGACTTGAGGTGATGGAACAAATACTCCAGGACAACATTCGGAGGGAGATAAAGTTACGTGTGTCAAGCTCCTCCATGATGTCTCAGTTGCACCCAAGTCATGAAGGGAGATGTTGGAAGAAATGATTGAGTCCAAGACTGGAAAGTCCTTCAAGATTAGGAAGGAGAAATAATGAAGGCCCAAGGGTTAGAAATCATCCTCAAGTACTTTAGAGTTAAAGAATGACAGCTATGAGGAAAATCATCATCGAGCAGAGAAAAGAAGTTGCAATCTTGGGGTTTCAGATTGAGAACATGCCTGCCATGCCAGTTCAAGAAGTTGAAGCTATGTCATAGAGTTTGCAGTCAAGGAGAAGAACAGTGGGAACGTGTTTTTAGACGGGAATCTTCTGGAAGGTGGTGGGCATTAATTGCTCATAGTGGTCAAAGAAAGAGAGTGGGAATTTTGTGCTCATTTATTACCCCACTCCTCTTTGCGGCAGTTTTTAGGCCAGAGTCTTAATTAGGGCATATGTGGCCCAATCTGAGCCCTTCAATGTAATTGAATCTGATTCGTCCACTGGATTTGGCCAACTATAAAAGGGGCATCCCCCCTCATCTGTACATCATAGATTAGGGTCATAGGATTAGAAGATTAGACATAGAGAGACTGCTAGGAGATAGAACATAGAGAAAGCATAGATTGATAGCTTAGCTTAGATTGAAAAGGAAGGAAATTTTTTCCATTGAAAGCTTTGTAAGAAGTTGTGAACACTATCATAATAAAAAGAGTTATCATTGATGGTGGTTTCATCTTTTATTGTGAATAGATAGCGAGGCTTCTTCGTCCTTCTAATTCGCAATAGAATCTTAAAGTAGCTTAGAATCAAGTAGATTTCATTTCATGCAAATAGATGGTAGTTGTGGAATGTGGTGTTTAATTTAAGCAAGATTCGTTAAATCCATAACACTAGCGGGCTCACTGACGATGGGTTCACCTTGCATGGTCAACTAGAATATTGTGTACTTAACTTCGATTATGATTTGCATGTTGACATGCGTCGTTGTGATGGTGTCTTCATATTGAATTGTGATCTGAACATTTCTAGTTACTCTCCTTGAAGATTGCATCGACTCTGTGGAAGTTGTCCAAAGTGAGGCAAAGCGAAGTCTAGTTGAAGTTGATCTCCACATCTCGCACTTAGGCTAGAATATAGATTTTCTAATCCCTGCAACCATTTACATTCAATATTTTCTGGTTAGTATTAGGGAATTTGAACTACCTTGACAAATCTTTCGAAGTCTTGTGAAAAACCCTTTCTCTTTGATATCTGTTGTCGAACAATTACGTAAGTCCCCTCGTGATACCAACAAATCACAACGAACCAACTGAATCTATTCCACTGCATAAAAGGAACCTTGGAGTTTAACGCATGAACTTTCTTGCAATCTTAGCATGATGGATACTTTGATCAAGAGAGGATAGAGTAACCATTGGGAAACTTTATTCTGTGTTGGTGTGGTCATAAAACACCCGTCAACAGGACCCTTGCAGCACCTGTAACCATGCTTTCTGTAACCTTTTTTGCTAGTAAATAGACCTTGGATTTATAACATCTTCTTTATCATAATTCAAGGTTTACCAAAAGGATTTCAGATATTAACTTGGGTAACTTGTTATTAAATTGGACATAAGGTTTTCAAATAGAGGTTGTATCTCCCTTCTAGTCATTGTATGGATCCTTTCTTGAGTCAGCATTCTCCTTGTAGGATGTCCTTTTGGCTTTAGATGCAACAACCAAGGGCATCTCTTTCATCAAACTCACCAAGGACTTGCACCTTACTTTGTCCATTATGGCACGCCACTCACATAATTAGATATTGTAATTTACTAAATTAAAAATTCAATAGTTGTACATTTAAGTCTGTAACGTCTCCTTCTATCTGAACATGGGTATTAACTATGAAAATGCCAATGGTTTTCCACTTATGCTTATGCCACTTGAAATTCATTGTAAGGATCTTAATGTTGTTACAAAAATGACAGATAATTTATGGCCAGTTAACAGAGTATTCAATTTGTAACCGACCATAGAAAACAAGTTCAAAAATGCTGCAATAATATTTCTACTACAGACATCTACAGACACCTATATTACCTTGAATAAAAGAAAAAGCCAAAAATCTTTTTTCTCAAAACTGAAGCATGTGCCCAGCACATCTTACTAGTGTCTCAAAGAAAAATGATTTATTTATACAACAATAATAATCTCCTTTTGCATTGCTGACAGAATCTGCAAGTATCAAGCAAAATCAATGGCCCAAACCAGGGAATACAATCATGGAAAAAAGAGTCGTAAAACTTAATTGTTTGATAATGAGAACTTTATGAAACTTAATCACAAAAGCAAGTTGAAATTGGATAGCTGATCAAATTCAAATGGCCAGAGCAAGACGTAAGAAGATAGATGGCACAAGCTGAATGGAGAGCAGCCAACTTGCAAGAACTCTGGTAGATCCCCCTAGTAGGATACTGAAAATACTTTGCCACTGCACTCACCAAGATTTTCTTTTGTAACCTTCTGCTGCAAACCAGGGAATACAATCATGTAGAAAGGGAGCCATAAAACTCAATTATTTCATAATGCGAACCTTCAAGAAACTAAATCCCACAAGAAAGCTGAATTGGGATAGCTTATAAAATTTATATGGCCAAGGCAAGAATTTAAAAGAATATAAAATTATAAATGGCACAAGTTGAACTATGAAAGAGCCAACTTGCATGAACTCTGGTGGATTCGGCTGTTGGGCTACTGAAAATATTTCACCACTGGATTCACCAAAATTTGCTTTTGTCGCCTTATGTAATAAACTAATAAGGCAATTTACCCTTGTTATGGAAATTCCTGAGGAAATATATTGTAAACAAAAATATTTTCGACACACTATAGTCATATTGATACATTCCTGAAACATGTACAGTTACAAGGACTAAAAACTTACAACTGAAATAGAGGCCATCTTGTATAGATCCTGGTTAGTGACATTCCTGATAACAAAAACGTTTATGTTCAGACATTCTGGTTCTTGCAATTCTGTTCAGATGGTCATGCTCGATTCTTCATTTTGGCTTCTTGCACCACTATCTCTCTCTCAAGAAATTCCTAGAATACAAGAACAGGAAATTTATATAAGAAAAATGTTCATGTTTTTATCACAACTTACACATTATAAACTTTTTGTAAAAGACAAACCGATGACAGCATTACTATAATAGTTAGATTAAAGTGCACAATATGGGGACAGTTAAGAAACCTAAGGTAACAAAAATCAACAAACTTGGAGGACAACAGCAAGTTATATATTTCAATGTCTTTAACATAATTCTGAGAAAAAAAAATCTCCCAATTAAGGAAAACAATTAGAATTTATTCCTTTCTTATCCATGAGTCCAAAGTAGGGATATGGAAAACTACCTTCCCATGTAAAGCAGCAATTGCAGATTCAACTTCAGTTTGTGATGAAAAGGAAACAAATCCAAAGACATTAGGGCTTCCTGGTTTGCGTTGAAAAAGGACTCTTGCATCCAGCACTTTCCCATATTGACCAAACAAGTCCTCAAGAGATTTAGCATTGGCTGACTTGGAAAGATTACCCACATATACTCGGTATGGAGTTTCTGTAGGGAATGTCCTTGATGTATCAGATCTATTGTGTTCCTGCACATATGCAGGTTTTTTTAGAATGTTCTGGCCTTCATCGCTTCCCCTGATATTCTGCAATTCAGAACTTCAAAAAAAAATCACAAGGACATGTCTCCCAGAACATAGAAAAATTTAAGTGCATCCTAGTTTTCTAGCATGCTTACAGTTTCTTCTAAACT
Source organism: Sequoia sempervirens (assembly GCA_007258455.2). Classification (NCBI taxonomy): domain Eukaryota; kingdom Viridiplantae; phylum Streptophyta; class Pinopsida; order Cupressales; family Cupressaceae; genus Sequoia; species Sequoia sempervirens. The sequence goes on from VDFB02000008.1 coordinate 306,674,306, forward strand.
CCAAAAGCCTTCATGCACGCGAATGCTTAAATTTTCAAACAATGCTAACCATTCCATTATTTTTTTCTGAACAAATGGAGAATTCAAAACTACTAAAGTGAGTGTGAGACAATCTCGGGGAATATGCACAAACCTTAGGGAAATACGCGATTGGGGCAAACAATTTTAAGATATTTTTACAATTCAAAGTTCTAATTCATATGCACACAAACAAACCAAAAAAGTATAAAGATTCGCTTGTGCCACATGAAGACAAACAATAAACTCTGTCTGGACTATAATAAATCTTTCTTCCTTTATTAGAATGATTTGTCTTGTCACAGAAAGAACTGTAAAACAAGAGTCCATAAAATTTATTCTAGTTTCTGTATTGATATTTATACAAGATTGTGTCCGAGAGCTACAGAGAGGGTTGATGCTTCCTTTGTTTCACTCTTCATGCTGCTACTCTGAATGATTCCATTTTCAAAAAATTCTAACTGTGCCATTAGTCAAACAAAAAAGTTATTCTTTTGAACAGTGGAGAGATCAAAAACTACTAACCAAGTGTGAGGCAAGCTCAGGGAATATGCACAAACCTTAGGGATATACAAGATAGGGACAAACCTTGAATGTTTCTGGATTTGACTGCTTAAACTGTTTTCCACCAACATTTCAGATCACACTACATGATCCATCATCAGCATGTAGGGAGTGAGAGAAGAGAGATGTTGATGGATTACACGGTCAAATTCAGAAACATTCAAGATCTAGTATCATGGACTATGGAAATTTAATGTCTTTAATCTTGGGATATTTTTAAACTTCCAAGTTCTCACACATATGCACACATAAAAAAAAATTAAGATTCATTTGTGCCTCATCAAGACAAACACTGAACTCTATCTAGACTATAAAGAATCTTTCTTGTTTTACTAGAATCATTTATCTTGCCGCAGACAGAAGTGCAAAATGAGAATTCATAAAATTTATACCAGTTTCTGTATTGATATTTATGCAAGATTGTCTTAGAGGGCTATGGAGAGGATTCATACTTCCTTTGTTTCACTCTTTATGCTGCTACTTGCAAGAGATATCATAATAATTAATATCACATGCATACATTGCAAAGATAAGCCTTAGCCTGCCCTGTGGAGCTTTCTCATTTATATCACATATACAAACAAAAATCTGCAAGTTTCTGGTTCTGATATGGAAAGTCCCTGTGGCGTCAGAAGTATAAAAAAAAAATTGTTGCAGAGTTATATAACGAGCTCACAAAATTGAAACCCATGAACCTGAGTACTTATCCAGCTTGATGAATATGAAAAAGTTAACACATGCTTAATTCAATGTGCTTTGGTTGGTATCACATGCATACATTGCAAAGATAAGCCTTAGCCTGCCCTGTGGAGCTTTCTCATTTATATCACATATACAAACAAAAATCTGCAAGTTTCTGGTTCTAATATGGAAAGTCCCTGTGGCGTCAGAAGTATAAAAAAAAAATTGTTGCAGAGTTATATTATATAACGAGCTCACAAAATTGAAACCCATGAACCTGAGTACTTATCCAGCTTGATGAATATGAAAAAGTTAACACATGCTTAAATTCAATGTGCTTTGGTTGGTTACTATAGTGGCAGAATCCCCTTTAAGCCTATGATTTGAATATATATCCAGCAAAATTGGAATCCATTTCTCTCAGGTGATAAGATTTAAAAAATCATACCTACAGTTTCTTTTCATTTCATTTTCTGGATCCTATGCACAGCACCTGTACTCCATCATGATTCATGGATTTGTCAAATACTCTGCTAGTTTTCAGCTGTTGGAATGAATATATTTTTTCTATAAAATAATAAAACCAACAAAATTTCAGTGACCAGTGTGGTTCCTTCATGCTCATTACTTATGAAGGGACAGTAATTCATCATACCAACTGCCCAGAATGGAAATTGGATCAGTTTGCATCCTGATTGTTGATGTGGTTCAGGTTTTGGATTCTTCTGTGTCAGTTTCACAGCATGTTCTTGATTAAGAATGAGACCCGAGGGGAAGTTGGAATATCATTATGAGTTGAGCTCTCAGTAGCGTTGGTTGTATAAGATGGTTTATCAGAGAGAATATTGAACTGGATGCGGAGCAAGCAAGATTGGATGCTGTAAATGCCAATGGCCATGTGAGCTTGCAAACTTGCATATTTTGTGATTGAAGGAGACACAACTCAATTTCCAAGATGGAGTTTCTCATGATGGGTTCTCCAAGATATCTTGTGTTCCTCTTCTTGTGTGATGCTATTTGTGTTCCATACTTGCTCAATATTCATTCTTTCAAGCTGTTCTCATTTGCACTACTTGGGGAAATACCATAAATCCATGATAAGTTGTTCTCAAGCATAGTTCTTCTTTTAGAACAGTAAGAAAAACTACAATCAGTAACATAAAAGTAAAAGCACACTTTGTTTAATACACCATTGAATTTGTGAAAGGAAGAATCGCACATTTGGTAGTAGCTTAGAAGGGTTTGAGATTATTACGTTGTAGGCATGCTATAACAAACATCAAACTACTGAAATATTCCGAGCCAATTTTTTTTTTTGTTTTTCAATTGCAAGATACAAACGAACGCACCCGTTAAGGTTAGATCTAAGCCAAAACGATGTTGAAGCAACTCTAACCAGAATGTACCCCAGGATCCCGATGTGGGCAAGGTGTGAGCATTGGTCAGAGGATCTGAATGCAGAAACAGAACTGGAAGGAACTCTAACCAAGAATGGCGCCGATGATGGCGAGCATATGGTCAGAGGATCTTCTACACTACAAGTACTGAAAGAAAACTCAACACCAAGTATGTGCTACTCAATCCAGTATGGAACTGAGGCGACCATATGGCGGAGTGCTAAGAATTACAATGCTTTGAAGGGAAATAAGCTAGAATGCTGAAAGTACTCGACACCCAGAATGTGCTTTCTAACCCAGAGTGGGAAAGGAGCTACCATAGGGCGGAGATGTAAGATATTACAAAGCAATTACACAATGTAAAGCATGAGTATTACAAATCATGAAAAAGAAGGATTAAAGAACTGCTGTCAGTACTACTGCCAGCTTACAACAATTATGAATCCCTGCAAGATCAATATTAGAGCTCTTCAAAATTGTTGCAACAACAAGGAATCTTCCACATAGCCTTTAGTGATCTCTTAACACCAACCCAATAAGGAAGATGCAGATTTTATCAAATCTGTTATGACAGACCTGCACTTTTAAACATATAACCAGCAACTCATAAATTCAATGATTAGCTCATAACTCTCTCCTTTCTCACTCAAATGGCATGATCTCAGATGCAAAACACTCCTAGACTGAAGGCGCCCAAGATGACAGCAAGAAACAGACTTAAAACGCTGACATTTATTTTTGCACGAATCCCAAGACAAACTAAAAGGTACGGCCCAGCAAGAGGGGCGATTTTACTTTAAAAATCACAGCCTTCAAATTAAAATCTATAACTTGGGGAAAAGGGTCGCCCCTTACAGACAGAGAGAATAAGACAGTACCCAGAATGATCTTTTTTGTATTTTCTGATATATGAATAAAAATGACAATCAACTCGAGAAATCTCACTAATATGCAATAAAGCTGATCTACAAACCACACAATGACTACAATGCACAAATCCCAATGCAAATCTCACAAACTACACTATCTCACCACTAGTCGCTATCTGTCAAGCGAGAAGTAATGCCAAGCTAGGAGGCTTTCATTCCTCGAAGCAATCCCAAAGCCAAACCGGCAGCATAACATTCCTGTAGACAAAAGATACTGAAATGAGAACCAAAGGCTTCCTTTTATAATTTGCCATTAACCTTCTTGAAACCCTAACCTTCTTTTCAGAGTCAAACCCTAATCCTCCAATAGATGGCGTCCCTTTCTTCAAAGCTTCAATTTGACTTCTTTTAATTAAATTCATCACTTTAATAATGGCGTCCAACTTAAGGCTTTAATTCAACCTTAATAATTATTAAATAATCTCCATGATGGCGCCACCCTTAAAAGACCACTTTTTAAAACTGTTGACGTGGTTTTTGCGACCGCACCAACACAGAATAAGGTTTCCCAACAGATACTCTATCCTCTCTTGAACAAAGTTTCCTGCATGCTAAGATTGCGAGATAGATCATACATTTAACTCCAAGGTTCCTTCATGCAATAGAATACCCTCAGTTAGCTCGATGTGTTTTGCTGGTATTTCAAGGGTACTTACAAAATTGTTCAACAGCTGACAACAGATAGTAGATTAAGGGCTTTCACGTGGTTCGAATGATTTGGCAAGTGAGCACAAGTTTCCTAATTCTAACCAGGAATGAACTGAATTTAAAAGAGTGTAGGGCCTAAGAAGTTTACGTTCTATCTAAGGACGGGACGTGGGATCAATCTTGACAGACTTCGACCAGACTCTGCTTCGCCTCACGTTGGACAACTTACACAAAGTTGGTGCAATCTTCAAGGGAGTGACAAGAGGTTTTCAAATTATAATTCAACATATAAGTACCATCAGAACAACGCATACACATACATGAATCACAATCGAAGTTAAGTTTATAAAGTTTTCCAATCGACCACACAAGGCAAACTTGCCGTCAACAAGCTGCTAGTGGTATGGATAAAAATGAAGTTGCCTCGATTAACTCCACAAGTCCACAACTAACATCTACTTGCATGAAAATGAAAACTACTCTACTTTACGCTACTTGAAGTCGAAGGGATGAAGAAACCTCGCTGGCTACTTATAACAAAGATGAATTCACCATTCAATGATCTTTTATTACAATAGTTTTTCGCAACAATCTCTTACAAAGTTTTCAAAGGAAAACTTTCCTTCTCCTTCAAACTACGCTATGCTAAGTTATTACAACTAAAGTATCTTTGCTCTATTCTCTACTCTGATCTCTAAGCTCTGCTTCTACTAAAGTACAAATGAGGGGGACTCCCCCTTTATATAGTTGGCCAAGTCCAACGGACGGCTCAGATTACAATCGGCTGGATGGCCCAGATCGTGCCACCTCAGCCCTAAACAAGATTCGCCCTAAAAACCGCCACAAAGAGGAGTGGGGTAATGTTGATGCGTGTTTTGTGACACAACAAACATTTACTAGAATAAAGTGTCCAAGACGCTCTATCCCCTCTTGAAAAACTACCTTCTATGCTAAGATTGCAAGTAAGATCATATGGTAATTCCAATGTTTAAGATGAATGCGGATGCGCTCTGTGGTTTTGATGTGATTTGCTGGTTATGACAAGGGGACTTACTTTTGTGAATTACTCTGGAAAGCGGAAACATGGATGCAATATCATTTTGGATTTTTGATTTTATATAAAAAAAAATGAAAAAGATTAAGGGTTTAAGAGATCCTATGCTATTCCTAAGAAATCAAGAGACGACGAAGATTAAATGAAACCACATAAACCATACTCTACTTCACCACGTTATACGACAACTACACAGAGCAAGTGCAATCTTCTGGGAATGTGCTTATGATTTTCACGCAATGGATAATTACCATCAAACCGAACAACAATTATCCAAACAGAAGTTAAGCATCCACAAAAAAAGCTCAGTCTAACTTTGCACATTGAGTGAAAAGCATCCACCCAAAGAAAGTATGAGCTGGGTTTCACTAGTCTCCGTTATCAATCCATCATTCTTTTAACATACATTCTAATTCAAATTTACTAAATGAGAAAGAAAATATGCGACCATGCAACTATTTGACAATCAAGGATTCAAGGCACCTCATGCTTTTGAGCTTTATTATTAAAATAGTGTTTTCACAACAATCTCATAAACTCTCTCTTATTTTCTACAATCTAATTCTCTTGAATGAATTCTAATTCTTCCTCCAATCTAATTCTCTAATTTCTAATCTTCTAATGTCTAATGAATTGAAAGAGAGCGAAGGGGGGGGGTTTATATAGTATTTCAGAATTATAATGAATAGCCGAGATTGAAATGAGATCAATGGCCCAGATTAAACATGACTAAACCCTAATTAGGGTTTCCAAAATATCAACCAGTTAACTGGTGAGAACTTTCAGTCATCAGGAGTGGCATCCTTATCCATTTGTGCGGTGTTGTGTTCGGCGAACCTGGACACGATCGAGCTGAACTCCTCCATGGCAATGTCCGGCAGCGCGTTGACGTTGTACTCCTGCAAGTCCAGGCTCTCAGCACATCCTGCAAAAGTGCTCGCCCATTCTGATTCTTGTAGCAAAAGAAAATTTCTGATGGTCATGAAGTTGAAGACCCTGGTGAAGTTTTCTTTCATGAGTGGCCCGGAGACGGTGGAGAAAATTTTCTGTACTTGTTCTTTTAAATTCTTTGGCCGCAAATGTTTCTTCCGGACAACATCTTTGTCGAGCATATCAGCAGCCATCTGGTAAATTTTACTCCGAATCTCTTTCGCCTGTTCTTCAACTTTGGCGCCATCCTACTTCACCTTTTCTAGGACTCCTCTCCGTGAAATCAGAGCATAATACCATCCACTGAAATCATATGCAGCTCCAGCCTCAATGATCCCGCCATCAATCAACCTTTGCTTCGAGATGCCTTTCAATTCTCGAATGCATGGGATAATCCTATTCTGAATGTCTTCGAGGCTACCCCAAGATTTTGCTAAGTTTGCAACTCGTGACAGCAAAAAGGAAACCTGCTCATACACACCTGCTAGTTTCTCCACGAACGCCAACGCCTCTTCTTTCCTTTCATCCATCCAACCCTTAGCTCCTTTCGCCGTAGTCAATTCTTCTTCAAAATTTCTAACTGGTTCTTGCGAAAAATTTGGAGGTAGAAGCGCTGCTTGGTCACCTTCATTCAATGGCTTGGTCAAGTGCTGGATGTAGTCTATTAGGCGCTCAATTTCTTTTTTATATTCTTTTTTCTTCGCCACTTCCTTTTCCAACCTGGATTTAATGGTGGCCACGGAATTGTCCAAGTCCTCAATCTCCTGCCCTTTTGTTGTCGGACCCATGTCAATGGTCGTGATGGTGTACTCATCTGGGGCGATCTCATCTTGGAACTTGTCAGTTGTGGGTATTGCAATTTGTACTGTGCGGTTGCCAACCTCATCCCTTTGGATAGTGGAAAATTTCTTGGCCTTCTTTTTCAGAACAACTTGTTCTAGCCTTGCCAAGAAATCCGTGTCATCATCTTCTTCCTCAGGTACCTCCGCTGGCGCCTTTCTTTTCAATCTTTCTTTCAGCCACTCTGGGATGGTTGGCTGCTCAATTCCGTCCTCTCGTTGACCTTGGACTTCTTGAATGTCCTGCACTTCTTGCTCTTCCTGCGTCTCTGGCATATTATGGAGTTCTTGCATATTCGGAATCTCCTGCACAAATGGGTCATCCTGGATCCCTTCGAGGGCAGAAATCATTCCTTCCTCGAATTCTTCTTCCATAATATCTGTATCATTATCTGATTCTAGGATCTCAGTGCCTGCAGGAGAAGGTTGAGCATCGTCTTCCAGCTGCATTGGCTCCACATCTCTGGCGAGGGAAGGAATCCTGACATTTTCCAAAGATTCTCTATCCATGGCGAGCATTTCTTCTATATTTCTGGAAGTGGCCGACTGAAGAGGTCTGGACTTGTGCTTCTTTCGAGAAGGCCCTTCATCTATCATTTTGTCCTGTTTTGTAGATTTGCCAATTTCTTTTCTCTTCTTCAAGTTGGCAGCATCTGTTTGTCCATCTCCATGAGAGGCACCAACATTTGAAGAACAGGACTCTGTATCACCCATTAACTCATAGGTGAATTGCACATTCCTCGCCCTTAAAGTTTCTACCTGCCGATCTATCCACCATTGAGAATACTTGAAAACAGGTCGCATGAGTGTCACCAGGTCGCCCATCTCAGGCTCAAACCATCTCATAGGGGGGAGTGGCTCATTTTCATTGAAGCCTGGCTGCAAATAGACTCCATCATCCTGTAGTTGATCAGGCACTTTGAAAAGCTCGGTTGCCCTTATCATGCTTAGTGGCAATCTTGACCACAGCCTCCTCACGTCATATTCATCGGCTGCATTAGCCCAGAAGTCCTCTAAGTCCACCCGATGCTTGTATCTCTCTCCGTCCACAGTTTTGATGTGATGGAGTGGATCGAAATTATTTCTGGACTTGTATGACAGGAACGGATAATTCTGGATCTCCAATCGAGCAATCTCCGCTGCTTGTGCTGTTGGACATGATTCCTCCATGTTGCCGATGAAGAAAGGAAAGGTGACAGCTGCCTTTTGTTTTGGCCTTTGAATACTTTGGTACGCCTCCAATTGCCTCAACACTTCCAGCAAAACCATTTTGTTGGTTGGATAGATGGGCAGTCTATAAGGATTTTCGGAGAATCCCTGGATCCTGATGTACGTGAACTTAGGAAATTGAATAAACCACGATCCATATCTGCTAATCAAACTCTTGGCCTCATGGGTGAGTCTCTGATGCGTTCCGCCTTGCAGGAGCTGAGTGATGTACATCAAAAAGGCATCATGAGCTCATCGGAAATGTGTCTTTTCTTTCAGTTGCAGCTACGGATAACAGTCATATGCCTTGAGTTGTCCTTCGACATTGCCCACCACACCTTTGCAAATCAAGCCAGAATACTTGTAATACCTCGCAAGTGAATAGATGACATAAGAGCTCATGTGGAATGTCTTGGTCTCCTCCAGGTTGACCAACTGTTCGTGGAGGCTATCACTGATCATTCTGGACCAACTGAACATCTTGACTCCAGTAATTATTTCATCCACGAAATAATACATCCAGTTCTCGAATGGTGCACCATGGGGGTTGCCTACTATCCTGTTTAGCAGCAAGACAATGTTGCCGTACTCCTCTTTAAAATGCGTTCTGACCAATTTTTTCGGCATCTTTCCTGCAGTAGGCTTGGGCTTCAGTAACCAATTCTTGTTTATGTTGGACGCACAGAGATCCTGCTGGCTCTGGTAAAGCTTGAGTGCTTCCTCCTTGGTGCGGTAGGACGTTCGGTTGTAGACTGGGATTCCGAAAGTTTCTTGGATAGCTGGCTCAAACAAGTAGGCAAGGACTCTTCCATCAGGAGCTTCTATCTGCCTTTCTCGTGCATTGTAGTGCAGTGCGCATTCCACCATTAGTTCCGGACACTCCTTTGCTGGCGGAAATCCAGCTGCGTGAACAATCCCATTGCGCATCATTCTTATAGCAATTGGCGAAGGTAGACATCCATCGCTTCCATACATTCTCTTCCTGAAGTCCTCAATGTCGACGTGGCCAAGGTTAGTGTCCACAATGTGCTCCCACTTGGACTTGATCTTTGACTGCATCTGCACGCCTTTGCTAGCAAACTTCATCTTTACCGCTTCGAAAATAAATCTGCAATGAAAAGGCAAAGAAAATATTTAGAATTCAAAATTTAAATCGCTTTGCAATATATTCCAGCTAGTTGTCGAATTAGACTTCATGGGAAAAAAAAAAAATCAAGCTGGAAAGAAAATAAATGATGAATTTTATGGCAAAATGAAGTGGACAAAGTAAATCTGCCTGGATGATAACGATCACAATGCAAGCTGGCAAAAATTTGCTTCCTTCACTTCACTGTAGACTTTTCTCACTTTGCCTTAGACAAATTTCTTCTCACTTTTCTTTCGAAAACGAATGATTGTAAAAATGAGAAGCGAAATCAATTATAAGGTGAGAAAATCAATCCAATTAGCAAATTTCAAATGTTTCCTTCGAATTTGAGTTTTAACTTGTCTTTTACTCAGTTTTCGAGTGGCAAGTTTTATCCTTAAAGATAATATCCGGGAAAGTTTCCAAATTCGTCACCAGTTCAATAAAGCTCTTTTATCCTTTTTCCAATTTCGACTTTTCAAGACTTATCTCTTTGGGTGTTGGAAAATAAACAATTAAAAATAATTAAAATAATTATTCTATGTGTTAATTCCAACCCATTTGTTTTTTTATGGCAAATTATTTTTGTCTAAAGCAATTTGATTTTTTTTTCTTTTATTTGCCTTAGGCGAATTTTCTTTCTTCCAAATTGTTTTGCCATAACTTCTTTCGTCCAAAATTATTTCGCCGTAAGTCCTTTCGTCCAAAATTATTTGGCAAAATTTATTTCATCTTGGCATGATTTTCTTTAGCCATTTTAATGTTTAGGCGAATTTTCTTTCTATGGCGAAATTTTAAAGTGTCAGGCATATATTTTTAATTTCTCAAAGCCCATACTTAGGCAAAAAAATTTAAATTTTCACACTTCTAAGCATGGCGGACTTTGGCTTTTACCCAGCCATTCAACTTCTTGCTCAAGGCGGACTTTCATTTGTCTTAGGCCATTCAAATTTTCCTTGGCTATGCCTTAGCCACTTCATCTTTTGCCTTGGGGCGGACTTTGTCTCCTCTCTTGCCATTTGAATATGGGCGGACTTCATAGAATTTCATGCCACTTCCTTTGGCTTAAGGGCGGACTTCACACATTTTTATGCTATCCAACACATGGACAGGGCGGACTTGCCTTGTTTTGTTACCATTCATAGGGCGGACTTTGGGTCTTTCCTTGCCGTTTTCTTTTATATCCAAGGCGGACTTCATCAAACTTGTTGCCATTTTAACTTTGTCTTGGGGCGGACTTTAGCTTTTGGCTTGCCATTTTCCACTTGACTAAGGGCGGACTTTGGCTTATGTTTGGCCACTTCAACTTTTGGCTAGGCGGACTTAGCCAATTCCCTTGCCACTTAACCATTTGTCCAAGGCGGACTTGGGCTATTTGCATGCCATTTAATCTCCTTTGGTGGGCGGACCTTGGCTTATGTTTGGCCATTGGAGGGTGGAGTTTACTATGTGGCTTGCCATTGGTAGGGCGGACTTCAGCTGTTTGCATGCCATTTCAGTCTTGACCAAGGGCGGACTTTCCCTTGTGTCTTGCCATTTCACTTTATGTCCAAGGGCGGACTTCACATGATATTGTGCCATTGTTTCATCTGTTCAAGGCGGACTTGGCCTGATCTTATGCCATTTTCCTTCTGGCTGAAGCTTTTTGACATCAATTTCTCCTTTCTCCATGCCGGTTGAACTCCATACTTAGGCAAATTTCTCATAAATTTCAGTCTCCTCCATGAATCTTCTCAGATTTCTCATGAATTTCTCAGATTTTTATCAATTTCTGATGATTCCATGACTGATTTTTTCAGATTAATCACCATTTTCTGTGATTTTCGAACAAATTTTTCCAGATTTTTTACTTTTTCCAGAATTTCATGATGAATTCAAAAAAATTTCAAATCCATTTTTTGAGAGTGTCGTTGATCTTTTCGAACTTCTAAGTGGATTTTCGAAACTCGAGGCCTTTCCAAATATAGAAACTTTTTAAAAATAGAAATTTTCCAAAAATAGCAACTTTCCAAAAATAGACCCTAAAAAATAGGGATCTCAGAATTGCTCAAAAGTGCCAAAAAAGTAGGTCCTAAAAAATAGGGGGTCAGAGTGAAAAACCCTAAAAACTGGGAGGTGTCGGAATTGACTGAAATGACAGTCGATCTTCATCTCCCAGGCCTCCTAAGCGTGATGGCGACGTTTGCACAGTGATCCAGGCTAAGACTCATTTGCTTGACTCAGGTGACCATTCAAAATTCGGATTCAAAACCCCAAACGGAGACGAAAACTAAGACGCAACGACAAAACCCTAAAAAGCAAACTATGAGGGTCCCCATTTGCAATGGGGCGAGGTGTGAATTAGGTCACAACAGGTAATAAATGAGCCATTAATGTCCATCATCTTTCCAGAAGATTCCAATCCAGAGACGCGTTCACACTGCTCTTGATCTTCTTCTTGACATTGTTCTCCAACTTCTTCTTTGTCACTTGAGTTGGGCACATACTAAGTCTCAACACTTAGTCATTTTCTCCAAGTATTCGCTTCATCTCTTTAAGTCACCACCATTTAGTCTCGACATTCCACCTGCAAAACAAGCAAGGAGAAGAGTATCAGAACACTTTACAATATAAATCCACTCTACCTACTTGATTTTCACGCTCTAACATCCAAGGGTTCATCGTCTTCACTAGCCAACTTTGCGTTCAATCCTTCATGCCTTAGCCAAATTTCATCATCCTCAAGGACATATCATCTTTCGAAAGTGTTAACTTCAACCGCATCTTCCTCACTTTTCTAACTGACATTTCATCCAACCCGGGCTCAAGCAAAATGTTTTCATCAGGAACTTGATCAAAAATCATCTAGGCGATCATTTTCAAATTCATCCGCCAAGGCATTTTTAACACATTTTTCCTTGCCTTAGAAAATTTCTCAAATTTTCCCCTAGGAAATTCATCAACCTAGTGGCCATCAAAAAATTTCACCTTAGAATTCCTGGCAAGCTGTGGAAGACTTTGAAATACATTCCTCATCACAGACGTCCAATACCCAGAAGAAAATTTCCCCCAGAAAGCATTGAATTCATGTGTATCCAAATGAAGGGGTACATTTAATTTTTGAATTTTCAAACCTTAGAAAAATATTTCTCAATCAAATTTATCCTCATTCTTCATCTCTGGGCAAATTTTCCTTGCTCGGCCTTGAAAATTTTAACAATTTCATGAAGCTGGCACCTTCTGGGATATTTCACAGCCAATTCATTCTTGCCTCAGAAAACTTTATCCCTTCAAGTCTAGGCGCAAATAGAGGGTCACACTTCAAGTTTCACATACTTAGAATATTTTTATCTTTCCACAAGTCAAAGGCACAGTCAAGGGGTTGAGCTTCAAATTTTCCATACTTAGCATATTTCCTAGCTCAATGCCTTGGAATCTTTCACTGTGCATGCATCACGCCTTGGAATCTCCACTTGCCTTCTAATACCTTGAGGGCGCATATGGCTAGGCAAGCTTCTAGTTTTCATAACTTAGAAAATTTCAAGGACTTCCCTCCTTTGTTGGGCGCATTTTAAAGGGTGCACTTCAAATTTAAAACACTTAGAAAAATTTTCAAGTTCTTCTCTTTCCAGGCGCATATGGAGGGGTCTTCTCCCAATTTTGCAACACTTTATAACACTTTTAGCTTGCATACTACTTTGGCAAGGTGGGGCGCATTTCACCCCCTATACTTTCATTTTCAACCACTTAAGAAAATTTTCCATCTCTTCCTTGAAGCTGGGGCGCAAATGAGAAGGGCTACTTTCAATTTGCAATACTTAGAAATTTTACCCGACTTCCATTTAGCAAGGGCGCATTTAAGGTGTCCAACTTCAAGCTTAAATGCCTTAGAAAATTTTCAATCACCCTCTCTTCTCCTTGGGCGCAAATGGAGGGGTGAACTTCAAATTTCACAGAGTTAGAAACTTTTTCAAATTTTTATGCAAGGTGAGGCGCATTTGAGGCCCTCTGCTTTTAATTTTCCACAATTAGGCAAATTTCATGGAGCCTCTCATGAGTCAAGGCGCATTAAGGGGTGCCTCCTTCAAGTTTTGGTGTCTTAGAAAAAAAATTTCCCCCATGCTTCTAACTTAGGCGCATTTACTAGGGTCACCTTCCACTTTCCAAGACTTAGAAAATTTTACTTGCTTCCATCTTCTTCAAGGGCGCATTTTGGGTAGGCAACTTCAAGTTTCTAACACTTAGAAGATTTTCACCCTCATTCTCTCCTCAAGGGCGCATTTTAGCATGTGAGCTTTCATTTTCAAGTACTTAGAATATTTTAGACTCATCTTCTCCTCCAAGGGCGCAAATCACTAGCTGAACTTCAAATTTCGAGCACTTAGAATATTTTCCACCCACCTTTGGCCTCAAGGGCGCATTTCCTCATGCCAACTTCCAATTTTCATGCTTTAGGCAAATTTTGAGTCTCTAGGCACAAGGGCACAAATGCAAGGGGGAGCTCTGAGTTTTTCATACTTAGAAAATTTTCCCAAGTCAAGAAGGGGGGCGCATTTCATGTGGGCTGCTTCCAATATCCAATGACTTAGAAAAATTTTAAGCTCTCCTTGAAGTAGGGCGCATTTCATCCATGGAGGTTTTAATTTTAATGCCTTGGTAAAATTTTACCTGTCTTCAGCCTCTTATAGCAAGTTTTGGTGCCGGATTTGAAAAATTATTAGACTCAACATGTTTCGTGCCCTTTGCCAAATTTAGGGTGATTTGATCATGCTAACCCTAATTTGCTATTTTTAGAAAGTTTGTCGTTTTTTGCACTTCAAGCTAATTTCAAGCTCCAGAAGGCTGGATTTTGCTTCGTTTTGGACCTCGGGATGTGTTTGTGTTGTTGATGCCTGATATCTGTATGTACCCGCTATTTTTAGCAACTTGCTAAAAATAGCAATTGTTCATAATGCCTTCAAATTTTGTGTGTTGATTGCCTGAAGTAAAAAAGTGGTGATCGTGGCTGGAGGTTGCATTTGTATGATTGTCGTGTTTTGCCCTTGAATTTAGGAAACCATAATCCCTCTGTACCAACCTGCTAAAAATAGTAAGTGTCTGATTTTCCATCCTCTGCAACTCCGTTTGATCTGAAATTCGCGCCATAGGGTCTTCATCACTTGCTTGACCTGTACCTGCTGATGCCTTGCACTGACCTACTATTTATAGCATGTTTCTGGAGGTGACTTACTATTTATAGTAAGCGCTCAATTTCACGACTTCCACAACTCCGTTTGACTTGAAATTCGAATGACGCGCTCCTCACGACGTGACTTGCTTGCTGACATCGGCGCCCGCTGCTAACTTTCTATTTTTAGCTTGTTTCTGAAATGACTTACTATAAATAGTAAGTACTTCGTTTGCCTTCAAATTTTACCAACAGACAGCTTGAAAGATGTTGATCGCGGTGGTATACACTGGTTTTTGAAAATTCTGACTTTTTACCCCTCTTTTTGGGTCCTGAAGCTGGAAACCCTAATTCATCTTGCATGTATATCAAACGACCTTCGTTTGTCCTCGTTTCTGTAGCATTGCGATCAGTTTGTGATTCTAAAGTGCTGGGAGGCGGCTGCCGGGATGCATCTGCTAAAAATAGCAAGTTGTTGAATAAGTGATTATCTCTGTTTGCATGTCACATCACTGCGTAGGTCTCGAAAAACCCAGAAAGAATCACCTGACATGCAAAGAAAACCTTGACATGCAAACCCTAAAAATAGCCTCTGAAGGCTAAATTCTAAAAGTCGTTATCTCACTTTGCATGTTATATCGTTGCGAAGGTCTCTGAAAACCCAAAAGGAATCTCCAGACATGCACTGAAAAACTCTGCATATAGACCCTGAAATCTGCTCTGGAAGCTGAACTGCTAAAAATAGTAAGTTGTCCGTTTCAGCTCAAATTTTGCACGCGAGCAGCTTGACGTGTTCTGAACGCAGTGTGACTGTTAAAACTTCGAGAAATGTTGGGAGAACACCCCAAATTGCACACTTACTAAAAATAGTAAGTTGTCGGAATCTGATGAAATTTCAGTGGAAACCTACTAGAAGCATACTAACAACAATGTTAGTCTCCGTTTTCAATTTATTCATTTCATGTGATTTCAAATTGACCAGAAAGATGGAAACCCTAATTCTCAAACTTGGCCAAATTTCACGTTTAAGTTCGATGACGGACACATCCCGGAAAGGCAGATATCAGAAAAGAGATAGAGAGAGAGAGACAAAGACCAAAGCCAAAAAGACCAGAATGGAGCAAAAATTAGGGGTCCCCATCTTGAATGGGGCGATGTGTGAAAAGGTCACAACAAAAACAACATTAAGTCAATAGACTAGGCCAAGGGGTAATATAACATTAAAATATAATGTTATTTAAGTGAAATGAACTTATCTCTCCGAAACTGCATCCCGAAGCCAGAATCTGAATAAACCAATTGAGTCGACTGAAGAGGAAAGTCAACTGTGCCGAGACCAAAAGGACCACTGCCAGAAATAGAATTTACTAAAAATAGTAAATTTCAGAAAGTGCTCAGAATGCCAAGAGAAACATATCACTGCGAAGCCCACAGAAAACCCAAAAGGAAACCGCAGTTCAATCACCAATTCACGAGCAATCGCAACCTCCACACAAGAAACCCTAATCAAATCATTCGAGTAGCCTACGGGTCTCCAGAATAGGCCAACGGTCATCTGAGAAGATCATGCTCGAGAAGGGGACATTACAACTACCCACCTTATTTATGTTGGTTTTAGTACAAGTTGCAATATACCACATAAATAGGAGCTTCTCAACTGAGGGAAGATCAAACTGATAAACATTCCCACAATAAAGGAATATGCCAAAGCCATTAACCATTCCTTGTACTCCTCAAACAATCCTCAAAACTGACTCCAATGCTCAAGACCATACACATAAGAATTAAAGAAAAACAAAACTATGCCATGTACTTCTTAATGTAGCCCTCAGAACTGACATCCACAGCTCAAGACTCATTCACATGAGAAGAAAAAACATAACCAAAATGCATCTAAAAAACAAGTGAAAAAAATCTATTAGATAATTCTTTGTTGAGTGGACCATCAAGAGTGGGGTATGAGATTGTTCCTCTTGAGATACTCCAACTCACATCAACACTCTCTATGAACAATATCCTCATCAAGTCCAATGTTTACTCACATCCAACTCTAGGTGTAGACTCCTCAATCTTTCTATTAAAACCAAGTTAAGAAACTCACTATTCCAACACTCAATCTTCAATATCCAAGAGATCGACAGCATCACCCATGTCTAGCTAGCATCATAAACTACTCAACAAATCATCTCATGCCAATTGAACTCCAAGTCTCCGACTATAGAACAACAATATCCAAAAGCTCCCCAAGGAAAAATGATCGTTGTATTCTACAAGAATACCATCTCAAATCATTACCAAAGCTCCCACTACAAGGCTAGTACAAAATCTGGAAACCCATGACATCGTAACTTACATCTCATCAATAGAAGATCATATGCCTCCAGCCAAGACATTTTCTCCCACAAGCTCTCATATCATACCAATACTACAAAATGTAATCTAGGGTACATCATGGCACAATAAGACAAAGCTCCCACTGCAAGTGATCTATGGCTACCAAGGTCATTGTGATGAATGTTCATCTCTCTAACAAATTTTTAAGCTCAACGATATCCTGCCAAGGCTCTAAAGCATGCACAAGAGCATCCATGACACCATGATCATCTTCAACCCAAAAGACAATCAACCACCATTGACTATGTTTCTCTATAAAATTGTTGGCATAAGAAAGGTAAACTAGTACAATATGAAAATCTGAAATTAAGCATGCAAATCTAAAATTAAGTACGCTTACAATTGTGCTTAATTGTACAATACCATTAATAGATTTATAAATTGAATTTGGCAACATAAGAAATCAACAAACTGCATGAAAACATCACATTACACATTAGTTACATGGATTATTTTTTTCCAGAAAAAACTCCACCAAGAAAAGAGGCCAAGAATGTAATATCTTCTTCAAACAAGATTACAAAGAAACACACTGTAATATCCACCCCCAATTTCTTTGATTTTTGCAACTTGTTAGCATTAGAAATATAATCAAATAATCAACTAAAATGTACTACCTTCCACTTTCTGATCACCCATATCTCAATGTGTGTGAGGTGAGAGCATACGGTGGCAAGGTTTACATTGCAATGTGAAATATGCCAACCAATTTTTTCTTGAATTATCATAACACAAACCAGCACTAGCCAAATGAATTAGCGTTAGCATCAAACTGAAAACCAAGCTTAAAAGAAACTCAACACCAAGAATGCACACTCAATCCCAATGAAGGAAAGGTGTTGTCATATGGCGGAGCAACTAATGAACAATACTTGAATTGAAACAAACTCAACATCAAGAATGTGCACTCAAGATCCCATTGAGGGCGAGGTGCTAACATATGACGGAGTGATTAATTGAAAACTGAAACAATAGGCGGATAACCAGCCATGAGAATTTCCACGCTACCATTTGAACAGTGGGGGGAAAACATTACAATACAAAACTAATTCATCCGCTGCGGCGGGCATCCACTTATAATGGGAATTCGCCACTTTACAGTGGGTGACTAAAGAGAGATTAATTGTTCTTTCTCCACACTGGCGGTAAACCATCCAGGGGTTACAAATGTATGAAATTATAACAAGTAATTGCAGCAATAACAATGGTTGGATTAGTACTACTAAATCTCAACCTTACAATCAAGGAATCTGCAAATACAAGTATTACAATGATAGAGAATAATGCTAAGATGTAAAGAATGAATGCTTTACAATGTTTATCCCTCAAATGATGAAGTAAAGGCCAAAAAACAGCAAACTAATGCAATCTGATATAAAAATCTGAGTTCTGGAAATTCTGATCAGCAAATAGAAAACACCATGAAATGCTCATAACTTCATCAATATACCTTCAAATTGACTGAAACCTTTTGCAAAGGCTCTCTAGGAGTATGGCGCCCAAGAACAAGTCATAAAACAGCATCAAATCCTCCACATTTATTTGGCACGAATCCCAATGTTCTCTAAGAAGGTACGGCCTGGCTGGAAGGGCGATTTTGCTCTTAAAAATCAGGTTCTTTGAATTTAGATCTCATCTTCTATGAGAAGGGTCGCCCAATGTCAACAATCACATAGCACGAATGCCCAGAATGAAATAAAATTTACTCACAAAGCTGTATACAAAATTCACTTTCAGCTGTAGATGAACCAGCAACTCAAAAATGATAATAAACTCCAAAATTCTTCAACAATAGGCTCAATCTGCTAGTCTGGATGAGAAGCAGCAATAAAACCAATTAGGTGTTGTCTTTCAAACACGAAATTGATTGGAATCTAGGAGGTAAGCATCCCTCGAAGAAATAATCACAATGTCATTTCGACAGCATAACTTTAGCAATTAACAATGGATCATCAGCTCTTCAAACAGCAGCAATATATAAGCTTTTGTTGGCAAATGAAGCAACAAGAACTCTTCAAATTCCAAGAAGTTGAATCACTTCAACTTCCAAAAGGCCACCTTTTGCCTTATACTTTTGAAATAATAAAATATCATTCAACTTTCCCTTTAGGCATCCATTTCATATTGCAACAATAAAGCATTTATTAAATAATGAAATGCTCACTTGACCCCTTTATGTCCCCTTCTTTAAAACAACTTGAAGTCATCAAGCCTAGGCATGGGGTACAACTTCAAGACATGAAAATTGACTAAGTCTAAAACTCAGTCCAAGGAGAAAACCAAACCCAAAGCCAAACTGAGACTGATGGATAACAAGATGATTTGAGTTGAACTGCTGATGATGCCACTGCCAAAATTAGACTTACTAAAAATAGCCACTGCCAAAAATAGTAAGTTTACCTCAAAACCAACAGAAAGCGAAAGCTGGAAGCAAGACTTAATGAAAGCTGACAACTGAACCACTGCCAAAATTAGTATTTACTAAAAATAGTAAATACCTAGAAAGGCCACAAACCTCCAAGCAAGGAAACCCTAATTTCACTTTTGATCAACCTACGGATTTCCGAAAATAGGCTATCAGTCAAAGAAGAGCGTATGGCCAAAATGGAGACATTACAGTCCGCCCTTCCCAAAATTGCTTGTCCTCAAGCAATGCCACAACACTCCAAACTGATCCCACCAAACATATAGGATCCCGGGGTCCCATGTCCATATCTGAAAAACCCCACCATGCTGATGCTGCTCTACTCTGATCATACAAATGAAATCATTGCACCAAAACTGCACTAACCATCCTTGCAACCTCAAAGTGATAACATGCCTGAAATTCAAGTCGAACAACATAGAAGGAATTGAATCAAAATCTAGCAGCGTCTCATGCTCAATAAACTCTAAGGAATTAACATTTGCAATGTCAATGTCAATCACCATTCTGAGAACAAAGAAGAATAATCTAAACAACTCAAAAATATTCTCATCAACATCACTCCTCAAAGCATCAAACCAAATCACAACAGCAAATGTGATTCCATCATAGTTGTTTGCAAAGGAAAAAATAGCTCTTTGCAAAGTCATAGCAACTGCATCCTCAAAGCTCCTTAAGAATGTATAATGCCTCCTCTGAGTAATTCTGACATATTCAAGAAAAACTCTGAAAACTTCCACCAATCTCTCCCCCAAAGTCTCAAAAAGTTGAACCAAATCAAGCAAAGGTTCGCTGCCCCAAACACTAGTGCAAGAGATTGTATAAAGAAAGCCACTAGAACATAACTTGAACACCATCCAATACTGATCTGAATCACTATGAAACATCATTACCCACTTTTGGAGCCAAAAATCATCACTAAAAAGAGGTTGTGAAGAGGAAAAATGAATGTACCAGCTGCCTATGAAAACTGAAATGAACCACTCAAAGTCTGATTTTAGGAAAATCAGCATGCAAGGGGTTGTAGGATTGCTGCAAAACTGGAAATTAGCATCTATAATATCACAACAACTCATGCCCAAGGCTGGACACATCCTCTCAAGGAACTCCAACCCAAAATAAAAACATCCTTTGTTCGATATATCTTCCCAATCCATCGGTCGATGTGCAAAAAGAACCATCGAATGGTTAATAAGGATGGGGACAGCATCAAAGAATCTGAAAATTGAACCCGTATCTCTCCAATGATTCCTCTTTCCACTTGTAACAATCTCCATCAAGCCATGTTGAGGATCCCAAGCATGGATACCCAACTGGAAATGTTCCCCAATGCACCAAAAAGAGAACACCACAGTTCTCCAAGTGTTAATCAAAGCAATTTGCAAACTCAAGAAGTTAGTGTCTTCTTTGATAAACCCATGTAGCCCATCCATGAAAACATCAACATCAATGGAGCACAGAACAAATGTTGTCCATAATTCCCATTTCCCCAAAGGACTAGGGTGAGCCAAAACATCACTCAACCCAAGAGATAGATTGTTAAGAAGGTAAATTGTCTATTTAGGTTCAACTTTCTCCCAAACTTTATGAGTAATAAGTCTGAAATCTTCACTCTTTGCTACTGCAATGGAGTGACCAGCAACTACCAAGACTTGTTTTATTGACACCTTTAAGCCAATGTTGAAGAAATCTCCTTGAGTCCACACTTTCCATGTGAATACTTCATCCTTGATCCCACTTATGCTTTCATTATCAAAATGCCCTTGATGATTACTACTCACAAAACATGGCACACTTTCATAGAAAATATCTATCACCTTATGATTATCCAAATCATGTGAAGATAATGGACTGTTGTTCTCAAAAATATTATCTTCATCCCTTTCGTTGGTGTCTTCATAGAATTCAAACTCATCTTTTTCAACTTGTGGATGCTCACCATTAGTTGCCGACCCACAAAGTGTAGCATGCTGAATACTACATTCATTATCCGTTAAAACATCTATCGCATAGCTGCAAACCATTCCTTCTTGTGGCAAAGTCTCTTCCCAACTCAAGAGTTCACACTCTTGATGTACTTTCCAATCACCATCAACATATGGGATCATCTTGGCATTACGCAATGTTTCATCATTATGGAGTTCATTTATTCCTTCAACTATTTGTTTGATCTCCATAATCCTTGTATTAACTTCTTGTTCCTTAAGGGTAGCTACAATAGATGAATGATTTTCTGCTTTGTATAAAGAATGATGGGCTAAGGTAAAATCAAGGCAAAGCCTATCCATCTCTTCCTCCTTCTCTTGGTAGGCATCATAGGTCTCCTCTGCAAACTTAATAGCATTATCCCTATCTGAGAGCAAATGCAAATAATCTGACTTTATGGATTCCAATGCCTCTTTGATAGATTGCATCTTGGAAAGAGAGTCTCCATCTTTAACTCCATTTAGTTTCTCTTCAAATTGAAACTTCCAGCAAAGTTCCTCAATGAAGTGATATGTGCTATCAAATCTTGATAACACTTTAACAATCTTCTCTTCTGAAACCAATAAATTATCCTTCAAAACTTGCAGCTCTTTAGGCCCTTGATCCCAATCAGCAAAGAAGCTATGCTCATCAAACATCAATTTTTCTGATTTGTTTTCCTTGACATGATTTTCAAAATCAGCCTCCTTTCTAATCTTATCACTGCATAACTCCTGAATCGAAGGCTTGTCAACAACTTCTTCAAACAAATTAGTACCTCTATCTTGACCTTTCAAGTTCTCATACTCTTCTTGTGTGTAATTTTGAAAGGCATCCAAATCATTTGCTGATTTTAAAACATTCTTCTCTTCAACATAAGAAATCACGTTCTCATTAGCCATTGCTGCAACTTCTCCTCCAAAGATCACTTCATTACTTTTATTGCAAACTGATTTTTGAACTTCATCAGGATCAAAGGGGAATTTATCCCACTCCGGTTCTTTATCATACCTTGGTGACATCGCACCCGGATCCCAAATGTGAAAGGTTTGATTGCAATGATCAATAGGAAAGAGATCATCATGCTCCTCTTGAACTGTTGACTCTTTGAATGAGTCACTCCTCAACCCACTTGAACTGAAATCTTCATCTATAACTTTCTCCACAGATGTAGTTTGATAATCAAACCCACTACCACTCAAGTCACTAGCATTATATCGGATTAAAGAATCATCAAAGCTGGTTGCTTTGAATATTTTGTCATTCTTTTCTTCAATGAAATTATCTTGAGTAGATGTGTTGCTGATTTTATCATTAGTGCCCACATACATACCAAAGAAGTCTTCTTGGACACTTGTCAATAATTCTTCATATGGAATTGGCTCAGCATAAAGTAGAGAATTATCCTTCACTAAATCTTCAACAAAAGGAGATAAAAACACATCGGAATCACCATCAACAACCTCACTTTCGTAATGGTCATAAGCTGGTTCAAAGACACCATTAGTATTTGCTTCATCTTGCTCTTCTTCAACGTACTTATCCCACACAACTGTTCCACCAGCATCTTTTGAGAAGCCATTTGTCTCGAGATCTTCATTGGTTGAATCCTTATTAGGACTCAAGACTGCTGTAATGATCTTCTTACCATAACAATCTTCATTATTTCCCATCCCATGCAAGTCTAGGGATGTATTTTGGGACTCTAACTTAATCTCCTCATTTGCCAAGGTATCTTCATCAAGCCCACTTTCATTTTGAACCAAAATGTGCACCTTGCTTGTGTCTTCTTCAACACTAATTGACTGATTTTTCTCTTCAATTTGCTTACTTGTGGGCTGCAAACCACAAACAGATCCTTTTGCTTCTTCCTTCCTTGATTCTTCAACCATGGCAAGTTCTACTTCCTCTTTAATCATTTTTTTGATGTAGTTGACCATAGCCAACTTTCCAGGGTCATGAATCACCGCACAATTCAAAAACGTGTCAAATGAAACATCGTTCTTAAACTCATCTGTCATGCTCTGATATTGTTTACGGAGTATGGCAGCCTCATGTTCACATTGCCTCTTGAACTGACATTCTTCCGAAGCCACAATCAAATCTGACTTCTCACGATTCCTGGACCTTAGAAAATGCAACATCTTAAGAACTTCTGAAAGCTAAACTGAACTTAGGTGAAGAATCTGATTTCTCTATCACTCATCTGTCAACTGACTCTGTCTTATTCACAGGATGGCAAGATCTTGGCTCTGATACCACTGAAATATGCCAACCAATTTTTTCTTGAATTATCATAACACAAACCAGCACTAGCCAACTGGATTAGCATTAGCATCAAACTGAAAACCAAGCTTAAAAGAAACTCAACGCCAAGAATGCACACTCAATCCCAATGAAGGAAAGGTGTTGTCATATGGCGGAGCAACTAATGAACAATACTTGAATTGAAACAAACTCAACGTCAAGAATGTGCACTCAAGATCCCATTGAGGGCGAGGTGCTAACATATGACGGAGTGATTAATTGAAAACTGAAACAATAGGCGGATAACCAGCCATGAGAATTTCCACGCTACCACTTGAACAGTGGGGGGAAAACATTACAATACAAAACTAATTCATCCGCTGCGGCGGGCATCCACTTATGAATGGGAATTCGCCACTTTACAGTGGGTGACTAAAGAGAGATTAATTGTTCTTTCTCCACACTGGCGGTAAACCATCCAGGGGTTACAAATGTATGAAATTATAACAAGTAATTGCAGCAATAACAATGGTTGGATTAGTACTACTAAATCTCAACCTTACAATCAAGGAATCTGCAAATACAAGTATTACAATGATAGAGAATAATGCTAAGATGTAAAGAATGAATGCTTTACAATGTTTATCCCTCAAATGATGAAGTAAAGGCCAAAAAACAGCAAACTAATGCAATCTGATATAAAAATCTGAGTTCTGGAAATTCTGATCAGCAAATAGAAAACACCATGAAATGCTCATAACTTCATCAATATACCTTCAAATTGACTGAAACCTTTTGCAAAGGCTCTCTAGGAGTATGGCGCCCAAGAACAAGTCATAAAACAGCATCAAATCCTCCACATTTATTTGGCACGAATCCCAATGTTCTCTAAGAAGGTACGGCCTGGCTGGAAGGGCGATTTTGCTCTTAAAAATCAGGTTCTTTGAATTTAGATCTCATCTTCTATGAGAAGGGTTGCCCAATGTCAACAATCACATAGCATGAATGCCCAGAATGAAATAAAATTTACTCACAAAGCTGTATACAAAATTCACTTTCAGCTGTAGATGAATCAGCAACTCAAAAATGATAATAAACTCCAAAATTCTTCAACAATAGGCTCAATCTGCTAGTCTGGATGAGAAGCAGCAATAAAACCAATTAGGTGTTGTCTTTCAAACACGAAATTGATTGGAATCTAGGAGGTAAGCATCCCTCGAAGAAATAATCACAATGTCATTTCGACAGCATAACTTTAGCAATTAACAATGGATCATTAGCTCTTCAAACAGCAGCAATATATAAGCTTTTGTTGGCAAATGAAGCAACAAGAACTCTTCAAATTCCAAGAAGTTGAATCACTTCAACTTCCAAAAAGGACGCCACCTTTTTGCCTTATACTTTTTGAAATAATAAAATATCATTCAACTTCCCCTTTAGGCATCCATTTCATATTGCAACAATAAAGCATTTATTAAATAATTAAATGCTCACTTGACCCCTTTATGTCCCCTTCTTTAAAACAACTTGAAGTCATCAAGCCTAGGCATGGGGTACAACTTCAAGACATGAAAATTGACTAAGTCTAAACTCAGTCCAAGGAGAAAACCAAACCCAAAGCCAAACTGAGATTGATGGATAACAAGATGACTTGAGTTGAACTCTGATGATGCCACTGCCAAAATTAGACTTACTAAAAATAGCCACCAAAAAATAGTAAGTTTACCTCAAAACCCAACCGAAATGGAAGCAAGACTTAATGAAAGTGACAACCTAACCATCGCTAAAATTAGTATTTACTAAAAATAGTAAATACCTAGAAATGCCACAAACCTCCAAGCAAGGAAACCCTAATTTCACTTTTGATCAACCTACGGATTTCCGAAAATAGGCTATCAGTCAAAGAAGAGCGTATGGCCAAAGAAGAGGCTATCCACCCCCAATTTCTTTGATTTTTGCAACTTGTTAGCATTAGAAATATAATCAAGATAATCAACTAAAATGTACTACCTTCCACTTTCTGATCACCCATATCTCAATGTGTGTGAGGTGAGAGCATACGGTGGCAAGGTTTACATTGCAATGCTTGAAAGTAACCACTTGTTCAATGGGGTGAGTAATAAACTTCCACTTATGTAGTGGTACAAACTGAAAGTAAAACAACTCACAAATCTTCCGCTTATGCAATGGTACAAACTAAAAGTAAACTAGTGAGTGCAAATCAAGAACCACTTATGCAGTGGGGTCAGTACAAGAAAGCCACTTCTTCAATGGATAATGAAAGACACCACTTATTCAGTGGGGTGAGAAACAAGCCACTTATTCGGTGGGGTAAGTAGCAAATAAACATAATGAGCTATTTCACCAATGGTACTACCAAACGGTTTTACAATGAGAGCTCGTTTACAATCAGTCTTATAAACAACATAGACTGCTGCTACAATAAAATGATGAGAACACTTGATTCAATACCCCAAAATGATACCCAACACTAGAATAAGTTAGCCCATGATAAAAATGAACTAGTATACCTCAACAATGATCCCCTAAGGTCTGAAAATGGACTGAACAGTAGCAAGTACAGGTCTGATATGCAACAGCAGGTCTGAAACCCCTCAAATCAGCAAGCTCCAATATGGCAAGCCACCCAAGAATGTCATCCAATCACCAAAGAACACTCCCAAACCATTTGCAATGCCAAGGAAGGGTCTAGGTGCCACTAAGGCCCCAAAAAAGCCGCAAAAGGGAGGCGATTCCTCCCCAAACCCTCACCCCCCCCTTGCCCAAGGTTGTACTGTCAGCTGAGGGGCGATCAACTCCTAAAATTGAAAAGCTTCACCAGAAATTCCATAAAATTGCAGTAATAAATGGACTGAAACAATACTACTGTTATCAGCCTTACAATCTAGAGAACTACTGCAAATTACAAGTGTTTTCAATAGAATCAAAGTACAACTGATAGAAGATGATCTCTCTCTATGATACCCTTCTGAATTATTGAAAATCAAACCAAAATCTGAACCTTAAGCAATCTGATTTTTCAAATCAGCAAACTGAAAATAAACAACCAACAAACAAAAATTCAATCAAATGCTCACAACTTCATCAATATACCTCTAAATGGAATGAAATGAAATGCAAAAGCTCTTTGGAGGATAGGCACCTAAGTTGCAACATTGAAACCACATCAAATTCCCTTCAATTATTTGGCATAACCTTCAATGCTCTATTGAATGGTACGGCCTAGCTGGAAGGGTAGATTTTCAATTATAAAATTAAATACTTTGAATTAAATTCTGCTCTTCTGTGGGAAGGGGCGCCCATGTACTAGGAATCAATTTCTTCAATACCTAGAAGCACATAACTATCATACAAAAAACTGTTAATGAAAACCTCCTTCAACCATGATATGACCAGCAAACACAATTATGAAAATTATTATCAAAAACTATAAAATATTCAACTTTGAAACTCAATGTGCACTTCTGGATGAAGCACACTCTCAATCCACCATCTAGGGAACCATAGTTTCAAGCCCGAATAATGGAGTCAAATTGCTAAGTTTTCCCTTAGCCGGTCTTTATTTCAAACCAGCAACATAACTTTACAATATTTTCAAAGATAATCAGCCCTTCAAACAGCAGCAATATATAAGTTTCAATTGGCAAGTGAAACACTTCAAATTCCAAGAAGTCGAATCACTTCAACTTCCAAGAGGGACGCCACCTTTAAGCATTTACTTTTTGAAATAATAAGATATTATTCAACTTTCCTTTTAGGCATCCATTTCTAAATTGCAATAATAAAGCATTTATTTAAATCATTAAATGCTCAACATGAACCCTTAATGACCCCTCTTTAAAACAACATGAAATTATTAAGCCTAGGCTTGGGGTACAACTAAAAAACATGAAATTGACTAAGTATAAAAACTCAGTCCATGGAGATAACCAAAACCAATGCCAAAACTGAAACTGATGGATAGCAAGATGAGTTGAGCTGAACTACTGATGATGCCATTGCCAAAATTAGACTTACTAAAAATAGCCAACTGCTATAAATAGTAAGTTCGCTTCAAAACCAACAGAAAGCCAAACTGAACAACCGAACTGCAAGGGATTGAACTGCTGCTAAACAAATACTGCTAAAAGATAGACTTGCTAAAAAAAGCGAACTGCTATAAATAGTAAGCCTGCACAACATCCTTTGAACGCCAACTGAGCAGTATCTGAAAAAGGAAACCCTAATTTTCTACTTCAGCTTAGCCTAAGGATTTTTGGAAATAGGCTAAATCCAAAAAAAGAGCGTATGGCCAAAATGGGGACATTACAGTACGCCCTTCCCAAAATTGCTTGTCCTCAAGCAATTCCAATGCCATCCTAAAATCACCATGCTGAACCAAACTGAAACTGAATATGATCCCTGGGTCCCAAATTAACCTAGAAGAAACATAGCACCTACTGATGTAAGCACTGCACTGCTGGATGCCAACAAAATAAATCACCAGATTAAAATTAAACTGAAACATCATGGGAATAAATTCTAGAAGACCATCATTGGCTTCATCATCTTCAACTGTGGAATAGAAAACCCAAGTGATACCGCGATTCCAAATCTTTCTTAGGAACACTGTTCCTCTAATCCATTGAGCTACTTTGATTAATACAACTGAATACTCAAAGTGGACCAACATGTCACGATCCACAAAAGACAATGCACCAAACATGTCAATGCCTGGGTCCCATATCAGTCTGTAAGACCTCCAACCCTTGCTGTCATAATTTTGATCAGCAAAAAAAATATTTTCAAACATGCTTCTAAACCAATGCCAAACCAAGAGCAACGCTCCACACTTCATCCCTATACAAGAGGATGCACAATGCTTCCTTTGAAGCAAACTAATTTCACTGAAAGAACTCCGAATAATCTTCACACATCTCACAACATGAGTCTCAATTTGACAAATCAAATCAGCTAATAACTAGCAGTCCCAAAAAGTAATGTATGAGTCGGTACCACAAAATTCACTGTCAACCATCAACGAACAACCCATACCTGAACTTTGACCATACTGAATCATTCCCTTGCTCATTTGAGGCAGAAGTTCAGTCCATATAGGAGATAGAGAGACCTGAAAATGATTAAACCAGCTTCCTAACAGGTCTGAAAACATCCTAGGATCTGATTTTTGGAAAATCAGCATCCAAGAAAGTGAGCAGCAACTGCAACTTAAGAATTTCTCAACAAAATGAGCATAACTGCTCATGAAACAAGCTGGTGGCACCTTTAGCAAAAGACCCCATGCCACCACAAACCAACTTCTGATCATATTTCCTTCCCAAAACACCAATTTATGATCAGAAATAAAGAACCAATGACATAAAAAGAAGATAGCAGCAATCATAGAACTGAAATTTAGACACTTATCTCTCCAACCAATCTTCTTTTTATGCATACCAATCTTCATAATAATATACTTGAGATCCCAAATACTAATTTTTAATTGAAGACATTTCCCAACACATAAGCAAATGGTCACAACTACATTCTGAATATTATATGCTGGTTTATCCCCGATAAAATTTACAGTATTACCTTCTTGCCAACTAATGTCAGGATCCCAAACTAACAGCCATGAAGAACCACTTCTCAAACAGAGAACTACTCTCACATGAATCCTCTGATTTGCTCGTTCCATCTGAATTGACGCTTCTTGAAACTCCAAGTAATCAACCATCCTATGTTCGTTGAAGAGATCGAATCCAGAATCTTGTGATATGACTTGCCGGAAAATTTTCATAAATCCTTCATCAAATACAATTTTGAAATCTATCACTCTAAGAGAAGATGGTGATGAACTAAATTATGACAAGAGCCTCAAAAGCATCCTCATCAAATAATAAATAAAACCTTCATCAACAAGCCAATCATCTCTTTGTTGATGAACAATAAAAATGTCTTCATTTCGCTATGATCCATTAGTTACCTTCTCTTGCTGAATGGTTGCACTAGGAGCAACAGTATATTCAACTTCGTGCAACTCACGTATCAATTCTCCAATGCTTGAAGACAAACTCAAATTTCCTCCTTCACTAATCTCTGAAGCAATTTCTTCATCATTTTTAAAAAGAGGGTTTACATAAGCCTTACTAGCACCTTCTTCATACAAGAGATTGTCAAAAGCTTGATAAACTTGAGAATTTCAATGCTTTGGTCTCTCAGGACAGCATTCCAAATCGTATGTTTCTTGTATGAAATCCAACTCATCAAGAATTTTCTGAAGCTCCTCTGCTCTACTTTTGTTTTCTTGCTCCCATGAATATTGAACAACAACAATCTGACTTTTTGTTTCAAATAGAGTCTCATGCACTTGTTGCAACCTCGCTTTAGTAAGCTCATTCTACTCCAATGCCTTGTCAACAATATTGGCCACTATGTTTTTGTCACGAATGATGTGCAAAAGACTAGATTTAATCTCCTCCAAGGCAAATTTAATGGACTTCATGTCATCAATAGAAATGCAACATACAACTTCTCCCCTAGGCACAACATGAATCAAATGTTCTACTTGCCTAGAAATTCTATCAAGTTTTGACAAAACTTTAATACCATTATCAGCAATGTGTGAAGTTGAGCTACAATCATTATATGTGGCCTAAGAATGTGTAGAACAGCCTTGACGGATAAAGATTTCAAAGATTGTTTGAGCTGTGCTCTTCAATTTGTCTCGCATGTGATGAACACTCCTCATCATCCCATCCATAGTGCTTTCTAATTCCTTAGTTTTTTTCCTTAACTTGATTTTCGGTGAAGAGAAATCTACCTTATAACTACTAGAACCTTCTCCTTCCATGTTGTCTTCTAAACATGATTCAAAAGAATTGATCAAATCAGCTTTGAAGTGGGAAGAGACTTCATCTTCCTCTTTCTTCTTCTCCTCCTTGACTTAACTACCAAACCAACATTCTTTGGAATTGTGAAGAAGCAAATTGCTGATTGAACACATATCTTCTACTAGTCGAACTTCTCCTTCATTTGGATTTGCACTTCTGGCGTCTTCATGCATCTCTGTTTCAACTTTTCTTTCCAAAAGTTCCTTCTTTGAATCTTCAACATGAGGCTTTTTAACACAGGTCAACTCACAATTCTCTGTAGAAAACAAGAGTACCTCACTAGTCTTTAAGACTTCCACTGACACATTACATTCTTCTACAGAATGCTTGGATAAGTGCAAATCTGTAGATACCCCTTGAACTTTTGCAATGTCTTCAAAGGGATTTCAACTTTCATCCTCCTCTTCAACTTCGGAAATCTCCTATTTGTTCACAACAGTTCTCTTCATGAATGGTTTCAACTTATCTTCACATTGACTGGAAATTTCTTTAACTAACAAATCAGCAGTGGGAGAAATTTGCTCTTCACGTTTGTAAGCATCCAAGAGAAGAGTTTGGACACTTTCAGGAAGACTATAAGCTTCTTTAATTGTAAAGGTTAGAACATTCATAACAACTGCAAGCATACTCTCTTCTTGCTCACTCCAAGTCGAGGTGAAAAGATAATTAAACAAGTGATATATCTGATTCTCCATCCCAAATTCTATCAATAAGATGCAAGCACCAACTTTAGAAAATGTTTTTAAAACAACAGCTCTTCTTGAAAACAAGCAACTACCAGTTTCATCCAAATCTTGAAAACTTTCCACTATCATATTTAATATGATCTTCATAGTTTCATCATCATAGGGCAACTGGGGAATTACAATACTTATTATCTCCATGAAACAAGAAGAAATCAGCAGCTTGGTATCTTCATCAGGATGCCCCAACCAATAGGGCTGATTCAAGGAATTCACTGTAGGAGCTAGTGCCAACTCTATTTTCTCTAAAGGTGATGGTCTCACTTGTCTCAAACATTGCTCTAACAAATAAAGAACGTTCTCTTCATTTTCTCTTGACTGAAATTCTTTGTCAAGTCTCTTTCCAGCCATATACAGTACCTCTGCCAGTTTCATCTCTTCTTCATTAGCCATGTCTAACTGCCAACTTCTGGATACCACAAGGAGCTGAACTAGAATCTGCTCTAACTATCGGTGTAGTACCGGAGATCTCTGTCACTCATCTGCCTAAACATGAAGCACTGATCAATAGGATGGCAGGATCTTCTGCTCTGATACCATTGAAATATACCCCTTAATTTTTTCTTTTGAATTCTCGATGTTTCCACAACACAAACAAGCACTACGCCAAATGTTAGCATTAGATCCCAAAATATATCCAACTTAAAAGTAACCTTCACCAAGAAAGTTCACCAAGATCCTATTGAGGGCGAGGTGATCGCTTATGGTGATGGAATCGTTAGCAATGATCTGAACTTGAAATACTAAGTTGGAAGTAAATGAGAAGACTCAATGCTAAGAATGTGCACACAAGATCCCTTTGAAGTCGAGGTGCTAACATATGGCGGAGTAAGAATTACAAAACTAAAATAACTAGGAGGTGAACCAGCCATGAAAGAATTTTGCACTTCCACTAAATCAATGGGGGGAAAAAGATTACAAAACAAACTAATTCATCTGCTGCGGTGGGCATCCACTTGTGAGTGGGAATTCACCACTTTTCAGTGGGTACAAATGAGAGAATTACCAAGTTCTTTTTCCACACTTGCAGTAAACCATCTAGGGGTTACAAATGTGATAATTAACCACAAATAAAGCAATAATAAATGGACTGAAACAGTACTACTGTTATCAGCCTTACAATCTAGAGAACTACTGCAAATTACAAGTGTTTTCAATAGAATCAAAGTACAACTGATAGAAGATGATCTCTCTCTGTGATACCCTTCTGAATTATTGAAAATCAAACCAAAATCTGAACCTTAAGCAATCTGATTTTGCAAATCAGCAAACTGAAAATAAACAACCAACAAACAAAAATTCAATCAAATGCTCACAACTTCATCAATATACCTCTGAATGGAATGAAATAAAATGCAAAGGCTCTTTGGAGGATAGGCACCTAAGTTGCAACATTGAAACCACATCAAATTCCCTTCAATTATTTGGCACAAACTTCAATGCTCTACTGAATGGTACGGCCTGGTTGGAAGGGCCGATTTTGCATTATAAAATTAAATACTTTGAATTAAATTCTGCTCTTCTGTGGGAAGGGGTGCCCATGTACTAGGAATCAATTTCTTCAATACCCAGAAGCACATAACAATTATACAAAAAACTGTTAATGAAAACCTCCTTCAGACATGATTTGACCAGCAAACACAATTCTGAAAATTATTATCAAAAACTATAAAATATTCAACTTCGAAACTCAATGTGCACTTCTGGATGAAGCACACTCTCAATCCACCATCTAAGGAACCATAGTTTTAGGCCTGAAGAATGGAGTCAAATTGCTAAGCTTTCCCTTAGCCGGATTCTATATTTCAAACCAGCAGCATAACTTTACAATATTTTTAAAGATAATCAGCCATTCAAACAGCAGCAATATATAAGTTTCAATTAGCAAATGAAACACTTCAAATTCCAAGAAGTCGAATCACTTCAACTTCCAAGAGGGGCACCACCTTTAAGCATTTACTTTTTGAAATAATAAGACATTATTCAACTTTCCTTTTAGGCGTCCATTTCTAAATTGCAACAATAAAGCATTTATTTAAATCATTAAATGCTCAACATGACCCCTTAATGACCCCTCTTAAAACAACATGAAGTTATTAAGCCTAGGCGTGGAGTACAACTGAAAAATATGAAATTGACTAAGTATAAAAACTCAGTCCATGGAGATAACCAAAACCAATGCCAAAACTGAAACTGATGGATAGCAAGATGAGTTGAGCTGAACTACTGATGATGCCATTGCCAAAATTAGACTTACTAAAAAATAGCCAACTGCTATAAATAGTAAGTTCGCTTCAAAACCAACAGAAAGCAAAACTGAACAACCGAACTGCAAGGGATTGAACTGTTGCTAAACAAATACTGCTAAAAGATAGACTTGCTAAAAAAAACGAACTGCTATAAATAGTAAGCCTGCACAACATCCTCTGAATGCCAACTGAGCAGTATCTGAAAGAGGAAACCCTAATTTTCTACTTCAGCTTAGCCTACGGATTTTCGGAAATAGTCTAAATCCAAAAAAAGAGCGTATGGCCAAAATGGGGACATTACAATCCGCCCTTCCCAAAATTGCTTCTCTTCAAGCAATTCCAATGCCATCCTAAAATCACCATGCTGAACCAAACTGAAACTGAATATGATCCCTGGGTCCCAAATTAACCTAGAAGAAAGATAGCACCTACTAATGTAAGCACTGCACTGCTAGATGCCAACAAAATAAATCACCATATTAAAATTAAACTGAAACATCATGGGAATAAATGAAATATTCCAAGCCAATTTTTTTTCAATTTTTCAATTGCAAGTTACAAACCAATGCACCCGTTAAGGTTAGCAGTTAAACCAAAACGATGCAGGAACAGAACTGGAAGGAACTCTAACCAAGAATGGCGCCGATGATGGCGAGCATATGGTCAGAGGATCTTCTACACTACAAGTACTGAAAGAAAACTCAACACCAAGTATGTGCTACCCAATCCAGTATGGAATTGAGGCGACCATATGGCGGAGTGCTAAGAATTACAATGCTTGAAGGGAAATAAACTAGAATGCTAAAAGACACTCGACACCCAGAATGTGCTTTCTAACCTGAAGTGGGAAAGGAGCTACCATAGGGCAGAGATGTAAGCAATTACAGAATGTAAAGATTGAACATTACAAATTAATAAAGCAAGAATTATGAACTACTGTCAGTACTATTGCCAACTTACAATATATTCGATAAGGTCTTGCTATCAATGAGAATCAAGAGATAAATAAAGGTGCAACAATATATATGGAGTTTCCTTCACAGGATGATAAAGCTTAGATCAAACTCAATTATTAGAGCCAACCTGACAATCTGATTTTTGACAGTCCCGTTTTCCACGTGCACGAACAGCAGCCCTGTAACTCACAAAATCACTCACAACTTGCTCCAAACTTAATCAAATTTCACGAGATACAATGCAAAATGATCCCAAGGAGATGGCGACCAAACTGGGTCACTAAAAACTGACCAAAAGTACCTATATATTTAATGCACGAATTTCAAGGCAACTCAAGATGGTACGGCCCAGCAAGAGGGGCGATTTGCATTTAAAAATCAGATTCTTCTTTAAAAATTCTACCACTTGGCACATAGGGGCGCCCTGCCTAGACAAGATGGAATATGCAATACCCAGAACAATATTTTTTGATATTTTTGATCTACGATTGGAAACTTCAATCTGCTGTAAGGAAAATGCAATTCTAGAAACCTCTAATATGCAAAAACTAAACTAAAAGCCACAAGCTGATTACAATGCTCAAATCCCAATGCAAACTCACATTCTATACTATTTCACTACTAGTCGCTATCTTTCAAGCGAGAAGCAATGCCTAGCTAGGAGGCTTACATTCCTCGAAGCAATCCCAGAGCCAAACCGGCAGCATAACATTCCTGTAGACAAAAGATACTGAAAAGATAACCAAAGGCTTCCTTGTATAATTTTCCGTTGACCTTCTCGAAACCCTAATCTTCCTTTCAGAGTCAAACCCTAATCCTCCAATAGATGGCGTCCCTTTCTTCAAAGCTCTAATTTTGACTTTTTAATTAAATTCATCACCTTTAATAATGGCGTCCACTTTAAGCTTGGATTAAACTTCTTAATAAGCAATATAATTATTCCCCTTCAATGAAGTGCCACCCATAAAGAACATCTTTTAAAAAGACTTAAAGTGAAGAAGCTAGGCCAAAGGGGTCAACGTTAAAATATAACATTAAAACATGACTTTAATTAAATAGCTCGACTTATCTCTCCAATTGTGCCCCGAAGCCATAAATGAGCAAGCCAACTGATCAGACTGAAGAAGAAAGTCAACCATGCCGAACCCAACAGGAGAACTGCCAGAAATAGAATTTACTAAAAATAGTAAATTCCTGAAGATGCTCAGAGTGCCAAGAAGAATATACCACTGCGAAGCTCTCCGAAAACCCATAAAGAATCCGCCATTGAAACCACCAACCTCGAGCAAGAGCATCCTTCAAAACAAGAAACCCTAATTTTACCTTCCGAGTAGCCTACGGGTCTCCGGAATAGGCTAACGGTCATCTGAGAAGATCATGCTCGAGAAGGGGAAATTACAGTCCGCCCTGCCCAAGATTGCTTGTCCTCAAGCAATCGCAACTCTGGATGCTGCAAAATTTCATCATTCTCCCAAGTTGCATCCTCCATAGGCAAGTTCTTCCATTTCACCAAATACTCTCTGATTGTTCTTTTTCTCAAAGAACATTCTCTGGAATCAAGAATCTCTTCCGGAATCAAAACCAATTGTCCTTCTTAATCCAAAGGTGGCAACTGTGATGAAGCAATAACATTGTGCCCAAGTGCCTTCTTGAGGCGAGACACGTGGACGACGTTGTGCACTTTGCTACTCGAAGGTAGCTCCAACTCATACGCTACTGCTCCCACGTTTCTGATAACCTTGAATGGCCCATAGAAGCGAGGTTTGAACTTCTCAGCTCCACTCTTCTTGAGAGTAGACTGATGGTAAGGCTGTAATCGGAGATAAACCATATACCCAACCTCGAAAGAGCGCTCAACACGCCTCTGATCAGCATACATCTTCTGCTGATTCTGTGCAATCTGCAGATTGTTCTTCAATGATTTCATAATGTCTTGACTCTGCTGCAATAATTCCTTGGCTTGAGGAGCTTTGCTGTCGCCAAACACCAAATCAGCAAAGCTAGGTGCTTCGTAACCATAGAAAGCCAAGAAGGGTGACATCTTGATTGACATATGAAAGGATGAATTATAACAGTACTCGCCTATGTGAAGCCACTTAACCCATGCTCTTTGCTGCTCCGAAACATAGTTTCTCAAGTAGCCTTCCAACCACTTGTTCACTATTTCAGTTTGTCCATCTGTTTGGGGGTGATAACTAGTGCTTGGAGTAAGCACAGTACCACTCATTCTGAAGACCTCTTGCCAAAAAGTGCTTAGGAACTTGTTGTCCCTATCACTCACAATGTTTTTTGCAACCCATGTAACCTAAACACCTCATGAAAAAACAGATATGCGACTTGAGCTGCTGAAAAAGAGCTGGTAATGGCGAAGAAGTGAGCAAATTTTGTTAATCGATCCACTACAACATAAATACAATCCTTCTCTTGGACCTTGGACAACCCTGTGATGAAGTCCATCGATATGCTTTCCCATTTTTGGTTGGGAATGGGAAGAGGTTGCAGCAGACCAGCTGGTAGAGTATGCTCATTCTTGTTCATTTGACAAACGGGACACTCTTGAATGTAGCATTGCACTTCTTCTTTCAACCCTTTCCAAGAAAATCTTTCTCGGATCTGCCTATATGTTTTAAAGAATCCTTGGTGACTAGCAAGCGGAATGTCATGAAATGTCAATAAAATCTTCTTTCTGAGCTTAGAATCAGCCACCAGAAAGATTCTACCCTTGTAGTGTATCAACCCCTCAATCACCTTGTACCTTTCGTCATAAAAAGTACCCTCAATGATGCTGGTTGCAAACTGATTTTTGGCATAATCAGCAAGCAACATGTCCTTCCAATCAGTGGTAAGCTCACACAATGAGCTCAAATGGGGTCTCCTAGACAGAGCATCAACAACAACGTTATTTTTCCCTTTGACATACTCAATGTCAAAGTCGTAAGCTTGAAGCTTACTCACCCACTTTTGTTGCCTCTCGTTCAGATCCTTCTGATGCATGAAGTGTTTGAGACTATTGTGATCAGTCTTGACCACAAACTTGTTTCCCACCAAATACTATCTGAACTTCGCTAATGCATGCATAATGGCAAGCATTTCCTTGTCATAAATGGAGTAGGTTCTTTCAACACCTCTTAGTTTTCTACTCTCAAACACTATTGGATGTTTTTTTTGCATCAAAACAGCCCCAACTCCTTCACCGGATGCATCACACTGTAGCTCGAAAGGCTTGGAGAAATCCGGAATAGTCAAAACTGGACAAGAGCTCATGATCCTCTTAAACTTATCAAAAGTAGTTTGAGCCTTTTCTAACCAACAAAAGGCTCCCTTTTTCGTGAGATCAATAAGAGGAGCAGCATTTTGTGAGTAGCCTTTCACAAATCTACGATAAAATCCACACAAACCCAAAAACCCTTTCAACTGAGTCAAGTTCTCAGGAGGTGGCCAATCAACAACTGCCTTGATCTTTTCAGGATCAACCTTTACTCCCTCAGCACTGATTATGTGGCCAAGGTAGAGTAACTCCTTCATTCCAAATTCACATTTGGAGTCCTTGGCAAACAGGCTTTCAGATTCTAAGATGCTAAGCACTTCCTCCAAGTGCTTGAGGTGTTCTTCCCAAGTCTTGCTATAAATCAGAATGTCATCAAAGAATATCAACACAAACCTCCTTAGATGTTTCTGAAAAACTCTATTCATACAAGACTGGAAGGTAGCAGGAGCATTAGTCAAC
The DNA here is from genome assembly GCA_007258455.2 of Sequoia sempervirens. Taxonomy (NCBI): domain Eukaryota; kingdom Viridiplantae; phylum Streptophyta; class Pinopsida; order Cupressales; family Cupressaceae; genus Sequoia; species Sequoia sempervirens. Next base: position 306,712,446 of record VDFB02000008.1, read on the forward strand.
CCAAATGGCATGACTAGAAACTCGAAATGGCCATAGTGACATTTGAAAGCTGTCTTCTCAACATCAGATCCTCTCATTCGAATTTGGTGGTAACCCGATCTCAAATCGATCTTTGAGAAGAACTTGGCCCCATGTAGCTCATCAATGAGCTCATCTATCCTGGGAATGGGGTATCGATTTTTGATGGTGCTTTGATTCAAAGCACGATAGTCCACACACATGCACATGGTACCATCCTTCTTCTTCACAAGAACCACTGCAGATGCGAAAGGACTCTTGCTTGGACGAATGAATGAATGGTTTTTAATGACGTCCACGAGACCATCAGTCTATGGGACCAAGCACCGAAACTTTAACCATTTTCAAGTTCTTTTCCATGTCAGCCCTTCTATTATAGATCTTGATCAGAAAGCTAGCAGTTTTGAGGAGCCTAGTTTCCCTAAAAAGTTCATTTAGATTATCCACCTTCAAATTGTCTTCATATTGGATACGGATATCATCATAAGCAGCACACTCAATCATGAAGTGCCATTCAGTCTCGACAGTCCCTTTGTTGCAAAAAATACAAGTTCGTTGCTCCCAAGCCTCCTTGGGGACAGCCCACCTACCTGTCTCGCATCTAAGATGGTGTGACCCGGTTCTTAATTGAGCGATCAAAAGCCTAGCCTTGCCTTTAATTGTAACCCTTAGATAGTCTTTCTCATCATGCTCCCACGTGGGGTTGAATTCCTGGATATAATGAGACTTTTTACGGCCAACCTGCTTAGTCCACATAGTAGACCTAAACTTTTCTAGCACAAACTTTTTTATCTCAGCATTAGTGTTGGGGCACTCATGTAGTTTAATGTTCCATTTGTTCAACCACTTGCTATTTTGCTTCATCCAAGTCTTCTTTCTACGGTTTAGCTCCTCCCCAACAACCATTTTGGGCCAGCGGTGCAAATCCATGTTCTCAACTTTTTTTAAATAACTTATTAACCGGATGACAGCAGATGCCTCCAACGGGAACATACCAGTTTCAGCCAAGAGAATCTCATACGGAATGGAAGATTTGACTTTGATGTTAGTAGTGATCAAATGTTTTTGAATTCTTTCAACTTGCCTCCACTTGTGGTTTGACATGCTACCCCCCCAAACCTCACAACCATAGAGGACAATCGGTGCCACCAACAAACCAAAAAGGGTTTTCTTGGTTTTCCAATCCCATAACTCTGCTTTCCTACATCTGTTCTATAGTAAATAAGACGCCTTCCAGCCACCCTGAATCCTTTTTGCCCTGCAAGTCTCCCAGCTGAGCCTATTATGGAAATCAATCCCAAGATATTTGTATTCTTCCACCACCTCCAAAGGGCTGCCCTCAAAGATGAAATTAAACTGTTGCTTCTTCCTTTTCAAAGAGAAGATCATGATTTTAGTTTTGCTGGTGTTGCATACCGACCTCTTGGCAAAATAGCTCGAGAGCCTTTAAATGATCTCTCAAACCAGGAGCAGATTTTGCAATTAAGATCCGCATATAAAAGTAACTTCACCACATAACTAGCTAGTTGAATACCCTCCCCATCAATTTTGTTTAACCATTCTTCAAGCTTATCAATATATAATGCAAACAGAGTGGGAGATAAGGGACAACCCTGTTTGACCCCGATGTCACTACCAAAGAATTCTGACATACCATCTTTTGTTCTAATTTTAGCGCTAACTTTCTCATAAAGTTTATGGACTGCTGCTCTAAGTTCATCAGGAATACCAAGTTCCTTCATTCTATTCATCAGGAATGAAACCCATCTCCAAGAGTTCCTGAATGTTTTTCTTGATATCATCCTTCTGCTTCTTAGGATACCGATAGGGAGTTGTAATAACGGGTTTAGCTCCTTCCTTGAGCTCTATGATATGCTCTGAACCCCGCTCAGGTGGTGGTCCAGGAGGTAGATCAGCAAATACCTTGCTCGTCTCTGTGAGTAAAGACTGAACATCAGGAGGATAGTCTCTCTTAGTATCAACCGGACTAGCAGGAAGAATCATACACTCTGCAGCCCACTCAACTTGATCATGACGAACTAGCCTTGCCATTCTCTTGAATGACACAACCCGAGGACCCCCATTAGACATTCCTCTTAGTACCACCCTCTTCCCATCGGATTGAAACTTGAGCTCCATAGTTTGCAGATTTAAGGATATCTCTCCAAGGGAACGCAACCATTGAATGCCTAGAATGGCATCCGTATCTCCAATGTTAACTACATAGAAGTCGTCTTTGACTTCATAGTTCCCCAACTACATAGTCATGTTTGAGATCTTCTTGGTACATGAAATGTGGAATCCATCAGCAACCATGACCTTGAAGCCTTCAAACTCCTCTGTTTGCAACCCCTTCTTTGCCACCACAACTTCATCAATGAAGTTATGTGTTGCCCCGGTGTTAATCAAAGCAACTATTCGCTGCCCCTTAATCATCCCTCGAACCTTGAATGATTCATTTCTTTGAAAGCTCGAGAGTTGGGCCAAAATACCTCCGCTTTCCTTTTCATCTTCAGACTCATCTGGAACTCTTTCCACTTCACTATCTTCAAAATCAGATTGCTGGTCTGAAAAATCAGAATTACTTTCACCAGCTGAATAGTACTCAATCTGATTAAATTTGACTCCCTTTGGACAAACATGATCTTGAGACCATTTTTCCCTACACCGGAAACATAACCCCTTTCTTCTGAGTTCATTTAGGGTCTCTGGATCTAATCTTGTGACATGAGGATTATGATGTTTGAACTCCTTATGCTGAGGTCTCAAAGGAGGTCTTTGATGAGGTCTTTTTCCTTTATCCCCTTTGTGAAAGGAAGGCCTGGGTTGAAACTTTGCCTTCGGAGCTGCCCACTCCATGTTTCTTGCCTTCTTCATGGCCTCCTGTAGGGAGGGTGGATCAAAAGCTTTAATCCATCCCTTTAGTGGTTCTGTCAATCCTTCACTGAAAAGGATCACCAACCGCCTCTCCGTGATTCCAATGACCATGACTGAGAGTCTCTGGAACTCAGCTATGTAGGCATCAACTGTGCTATACTGCCTCAACTGTTCCAATTCTCTAAAATGAATTTCAGGATCCTTTTTCTCAAATCTCTCGATGAGCCTATTGGTGAACTCATCATAGGTTGTGATAGATCGATGACCCAAGGTGACTAGGCCATGGTACCACCACTCATGTGCCACCCCATCTAGGTGTAGCGTAGCGAACTTAATCGCCTCCTCTTCTGCCATGGGTCTAAGAGCTAGATAGTTATCCAGCTTTTGTATCCAAGCTCGAGCTGAACTATTATCACTCCCGTCATAGTGTGGAAGTATAACCTTGTTGACAGCTTGATACAAGTCCCCTTGAACTGCTGGTCTTCTTTGCTCATAATGTCTCCCATTTCCCTTATTCTTTCTTTTATGATCCATAAAATCATTGTAGGACATATCCATCTTGATGTCATCAGAAAGAGAGTCATACTCTGCACGGCCAAGTCTCAACTGCTCCACGAATGAAGCATTCTCTTCAGGATCAGGCTGAGTGTTTCTAGGCACCAAGAAGGTGGGTTTGAAAGGCCTAGCTGAGATGTAAGTGTTGTTTGAACTAGGCTGAGCTGCATGTCCATCATGCTGGTTGGAGGCACTGTGTTCTCCTCTATGTCCAGGATTACTTTGTGGAGTTGTGTTCTGGCCTACTTTCCCCATCATGAGAGATACCATGTCCATCAAGGCATCCATCTTCTTTTCAAATCTCTTTTCGGAACTTATAGATCTCTCTCTTCCCTTTCCACTATCATCTCTGTTGTTGGTAAACCTCTCGTTACCCCCAACTGATCTCTCACCTTCTGCCATGTCTGTTTCCTGAGAAGACTCCCAATGAGCCCTCAAAACCTCAAAAGTTGTATGACCTTCTAGAGCCTGATAAGGCTGAAAATGTTTTCCAACTTTCTTGTCTTCCCTTGCAATGTATCTCTTTTCTCTGTCACTCATAGACAGTTTGTTCACAGGATGGCAGGATCTTGGCTCTGATACCACTGAAATATTCCGAGCCAATTTTTTTTCAATTTTTCAATTGCAAGTTACAAACCAATGCACCCGTTAAGGTTAGTAGTTAAACCAAAACGATGCAGGAACAGAACTGGAAGGAACTCTAACCAAGAATGGCGCCGATGATGGCGAGCATATGGTCAGAGAATCTTCTACACTACAAGTACTGAAAGAAAACTCAACACCAAGTATGTGCTACCCAATCCAGTATGGAATTGAGGCGACCATATGGCGGAGTGCTAAGAATTACAATGCTTGAAGGGAAATAAACTAGAATGCTGAAAGACACTCGACACCCAGAATGTGCTTTCTAACCCGAAGTGGGAAAGAAGCTACCATAGGGCGGAGATGTAAGCAATTACAGAATGTAAAGATTGAACATTACAAATTAATAAAGCAAGAATTCTGAACTACTGTCAGTACTACTGCCAGCTTACAATATATTCGATAAGGTCTTGCTATCAATGAGAATCAAGAGATAAATAAAGGTGCAACAATATATATGGAGTTTCCTTCACAGGATGATAAAGCTTAGATCAAAACTCAATTATTAGAGCCAACCTGACAATCTGATTTTTGACAGTTCCGTTTTCCACGTGCACGAACAGCAGCCCTGTAACTCACAAAATCACTCACAACTTGCTCCAAACTTAATCAAATTTCACGAGATACAATGCAAAATGATCCCAAGGAGATGGCGACCAAACTGGGACACTGAAAACTGACCAAAAGTACCTATATATTTAATGCACGAATTTCAAGGCAACTCAAGATGGTACGGCCCAGCAAGAGGGGCGATTTGCATTTAAAAATCAGATTCTTCTTTAAAAATTCTACCACTTGGCACAAAGGGGCGCCCTGCCTAGACAAGATGGAATATGCAATACCCAGAACAATATTTTTTGATATTTTTGATCTACGATTGGAAACTTCAATCTGCTGTAAGGAAAATGCAATTCTAGAAACCTCTAATATGCAAAAACTAAACTAAAAGCCACAAGCTGATTACAATGCTCAAATCCCAATGCAAACTCACATTCTATACTATTTCACTACTAGTCGCTATCTTTCAAGCGAGAAGCAATGCCTAACTAAGAGGCTTACATTCCTCGAAGCAATCCCAGAGCCAAACCGGCAGCATAGCATTCCTGTAGACAAAAGATATTGAAAAGAAAACCAAAGGCTTCCTTATATAATTTTCCGTTGACCTTCTCGAAACCCTAATCTTCCTTTCAGAGTCAAACCCTAATCCTCCAATAGATGGCGTCCCTTTCTTCAAAGCTCTAATTTTGACTTTTTAATTAAATTCGTCACCTTTAATAATGGCGTCCACTTTAAGCTTGGATTAAACTTCTTAATAAGCAATATAATTATTCCCCTTCAATGAAGTGCCACCCATAAAGAACATCTTTTAAAAAGACTTAAAGTGAAGAAGCTAGGCCAAGGGGGTCAACGTTAAAATATAACATTAAAACATGACTTTAATTAAATAGCTCGACTTATCTCTCCAATTGTGCCCCGAAGCCATAAATGAGCAAGCCAACTGATCAGACTGAAGAAGAAAGTCAACCATGCCGAACCCAACAGGAGAACTGCTAGAAATAGAATTTACTAAAAATAGTAAATTCTTGAAGATGCTCAGAATGCCAAGAAGAATATACCACTGCGAAGCTCTACGAAAACCCAGAAAGAATCCGCCATTGAAACCACCAACCTCGAGCAAGAGCATCCTTCAAAACAAGAAACCCTAATTTTACCTTCCGAGTAGCCTACAGGGTCTCCGGAATAGGCCAACGGTCATCTGAGAAGATCATGCTCGAGAAGGGGACATTACAATAAATTCTAGAAGACCATCACTAGCTTCATCATCTTCAATTGTGGAATAGAAAACCCTAGTGATACCGGGATTCCAAATCTTTCTTACGAACACTGTTCCTCTAATCCGTTGCGCTACTCTAATTAATAAAAATAAATACACAAAGTGCACCAACATGTCACGATCCACAGAAGACAATGCACCAAACATGTCAATGCTTGGGTCCCATATCAGTCTGTAGGACCTCCAACCCTTGCTGTCATAATTTTGATCAGCAACAAAAATATTTTCAAACATGCTTCTAAACCAATGCCAAACCAAGAGCAACACTCCACACTCCATCCTGTTGATGTGATTTTTGTTACCTCACCAACCAGGTAGAACAAAGTTTCCAAATGGATCCCCTATTCTCTCTTGAACAAAGTATTCGACGTGCTAAGATTGCGAGTGAGATCACGCCTTCAACTCCAAGGTTCTTTAAATGCGAATAGGCTCAGTTTGGTTGATGTGTGTATGCTGTGTACTCACGAGGGGACTTACGTAGTTGTTCACAAGACGTGTAGTGACAACCAATGTGTGCTTTTGAAGGGGATTTTATGCGCGAATGATTTGGCTTTATGATGCAAGTTTCCTAAAACTAACCAGGATTATGCAGAATTGAATGGTTGCAGAGATTTCTAAAATCTAACTTCTAATCTAAATGCAAATGGATATTACGCTCAACCTAAATGAATTTCGACAAACATTGTTTAGCCTCCTGTTGGACAGCGTCAACAAGGTAAGTGCAATCTTCAAAGGGTGAAAATGATGTTCAAATCACGATTCAATAGAGCAACTACCATCACAACGATGCATAACCACCTATGAACCTTGATTGAAGTTAAGTACTGAAAGTCCAGTTGACCACACAAGACGGACTTACCATCAGCAAGAACGTTAGTGGTATGGATAAAAGAAATTCACTTATATCAAGCATAAACATCCATATCTAACTACAAGCATGAAATTAAGTTCCTAATTGAAGTCAAAGGGAATAAGAAACCTCACGAACTATTCCAAACAAAGTTGAAATTCACCATCAATGAAAAGCTTTATTAAGAATAATCTTTTGTGACAATCTCTTACAAAATTCTCTAAGGGAGAATTCCCCTTCTTCTTCAACAATGCAAATGAAAAACTACTCTAACTTAAAAGCTTCTACTCTCTATTCTGCTTCAACAATTGCTCTCTATTCTCTGATTCTATGACTACTAGAGTACAAATGAGGGGGACTCCCCCTTATATAGCTGGCCTGTTTGAATCGACGGCCCAGATCAAATTACAACGGAGGGCTCAGATTGAGCCACCTCAGCCCTAGACGAGTTTGCCCTAAAAACCGCCAGAAGGTGGAGGAGTGGCGTCATAAATGCTCCTAAAAATAGCAGATTCCTCCTTTGACCAGTATGAGCAATTAATGCCCACTAACCTTCTAGAAGATTCTCGTCCATGACCCGGATTCCTTTGCTCTTCTCTCTGACCGCGTACGCTATGAATCGCGCCAGCACTGCGTCGACCTCTTCCTCGGAAATTGATGGAGTGAGATTCAGCTGATACTCCAAGATGGCCACCATCTGCTCATGTTTCTCGCAAGATTTTCCCCATGTCTCGATGGAATCCTGTGTGCTCTGAATGATCGTTGAAAACGTGGAGATGTTTTCAAAATCCAACTGGGAAAATGTTCTCATCTCAGAGAAGAATGGCTGCAATCTTGCCCTTAATCCTTCTGCATCTACCTCCTCATGTGCGAGCCTTTTTGCAAATACCGACTCCAAAGTGTTGAGAATACTCTCACGAATATTCCTCATGGCCTTTCTGATCCTGGAAGACTCTATTGCTGCAGTATCAAAGAAACCCTTTCCCTGTGAATGCTGCTGAATGCCATCCACGGAAGTCATATCTGTCACCAGCTTGAATTACCCCTTCATTCACCAGAGTTTGCGTGGGAACACGCATCAAAACAGCCAGACGTGGGATAGTATTGTCTTGGAAGATGTGGGTATCACCCCAAGTCTGCTCAATATCATCTAAACGTGAAAGAATACCGGAAGCATTTTGGAATGCTGAGGCGAGATCTGCCATGAACTTTTCTGCCTCAACGCGGACACCATTCACCCACTTATCTCCTTCTCGCACAGCCCTCTTCACTTCTTCCAAGCCGCTGATCGGCTCACGTGGCACCTCTGGTGGAAGCTCTGCTGCTGGATTACCTTGAGCAACAGGATGTGCGAGATTTTGCACGTATTCAACCAACGCTCTGTGCTCTTTCTTCAACCTTTTATACTTTCCTTCTTTCTTTACCAGCCTATCTTTTAATGCCTGAAACGAAGTTTCAGCCTCTTCCACCACCTGCGCTCCTGAAGGGCGTCCCAACTCAACAGTGGTGATTGTGTATTTCTCTGGCATCGCATCACTCAAGTCGTGATCTTCTCTTGGGGCAGCGATGTGAAGGCTCCGGGAACCTGCCTCGTTAGTTTCTATCCTTGTATATTTTCTCGCCCTCTTGCGCTTTGGCGACTTGCTTGTCCTATTCAAGAGTGCTTCCATTTCAATTGCTAGGCTGGCGTCATCATCTTGGTCCCTTCGGATTGCCTGTGTAAGCCAATTTCGTTGAATATCATAAACAATCAAAGGCTGCTCCTCAGTGGCTTCCACTTCCCGAACTTCTTCCCGAGCAATATCTGTTGGAGGCTCAATTATCTCGACCTCTTGATCACTTCCTTCATGTGTCCCAGCATCTTCCTCTCCGAAAGAATAATCGAAGTGGGTGTCCATGTCCGTGTCTTCCCCTTCATCTCGCTTACTGGCAGCCTCGGGATCATTCACACTTTGAGTATCTACCTCCTTGGGCATTGGCTGGTTAATTTCTCCATCCTCTAGCTCTTCATTCCCTTTTGCTCTCTGACTAGCGAATAATGACACTTCACGTATACTGGAAGCATGAGACACCAACTGAGTTGAGGACGTGTCCTCCGATCCCTGAGGTTCTGGCTGAACGGGCTCCCTTCTTTTTGGTTCCGGACCTCGTGTGAGCTGCTTCTTCCTTTTTGCTACCACTGGTGGCTTTCCATCACCCATGAGGTCATACGTGAGGGCGACTGACCTCCTCCTCAACCTGTTAACACGCTCGTCCACCCAAGCTCTCGTAAATGTTATGACTGGGATAGACAGAGTGTCTAGATCCACAATCTCCGGCTCGGCCCAATCTATAGGTGGTATAGGTGTGTTTTTCACCGCTTCAAAATCCGGATGGGTGATCCTAGTATCTTCCTCCAGTTGATCCGGCACCTTAATCACCTCACACTCCCTGATTAGCTTTAGGGGCAGCCTTGAAAACGTCCTCCTAATTTCGTCCTCGCCTACAGCATTTGCCCAAAAGTCCTCTATGTGAGCCTTGTGCTTAAATTCTTCTCCTTGTACTATTCCAATCATCCCCTTGGGGTCAAAATTCTGTCGGCTCGTGTGAAGAGTCAGCTTGTAAAACTTTAGCTCATTCTCAGCCTCCTTGGCTGCTTGCAAAGTCGGGCACTCCTCGAGTGAATTTCCCAACACAATGGGAAAATGAAGACCTCCCTTCTTCTTTCGCCTTATAATCTTGTCGTAGGCCACCAATTGCCTAGACAACTCAAGTAGGATCATCCTGTTAGTGGGGTACCTCGGCAGTTTATACACATAGGAATCGTACCCTGGCAGTCTCAAGTAGGTAAATTTTGGGAATTGGATGAACCAACACCCGTATTCTTCGATCAACGCTTGTGCCTCCTCGGAGATCCTCTGCTGTAGCCTTTGCTGAAGTGTTCTCGTGATGTACATGGTAAAGGCGTCATTCACTCTTTGGAAGTCACCAGTGTGAGTGAGATGTAGCTGCCTGCATGACTGGTGAATCTTAAACTGATTGTAGCCGCAGCCAATCGGCTCCTGGTACGCCAATCCCCTGTACTTGGTCATTCGAGCCAACATATAGATGACGTATGAGCTCATATAAAATGTTTTTGTTCTTCTGAGGTTCCGGAACTGCTCATCGATGTTGTCACTTATCATCTTCGCCCAGTTCACTTGCTCGTCCCCTTCGAGCACCACACTGATGTAAAAGAACATCAATGGCTCGAATATGAAAGACTGCGGGCTACCGTTGATTCTGCTGAGCAACATAATGATGTCGCAATATTCTTGCTTCAGCTCCTCGGAGATTATTTGCTTCGGTAGCCTAGCAGCTGGTGGCTTTGGCTTGCGCATCCATGTGGTGTTTATTCTCTTCATGCACTTCTCGAAGGTTGTGGCGTACATCTTATCCGCCTTGGCCTTGGACTTATACATCATGTTGTCTGTAGCGAGGATTCCAAATGTCTCGCCAATCGCATCTGGAGCGAGATTAGCCATGATCAAACCACCAGGAGAGGTGATAGTTCGATCCTCAGAATTATAGAAGTTGGCGCACTCAAGAATCAACTCGGGACACCGAACTGCTGGTTGGAAGCCTGCTGCATTGTACAACCCACTCTTCACAATATTCTGTGATGCCTCTGTCGGAAGGTTGCCACCTTGCCCGTACATTCGGCGTATGAACGTCTCGAGGTTGAAGGACCCGAGGTTGGTATCCGTCAAATTGCCATACTTCGAGATGATTTTTGACTCTGGGATGAAGGACTTCTTTAGGCCCTTGATGATCGCCTGCCTGGAGGCGTTAGCTTCATTGTTTGCAGCCTTAGTTCCGGCCTTGCTAGTGCCAGCAACGTCAGCCATCTGCAAAACAAAAGCGAATATTACTCCATCAACTTTTAAAAACGACAATCACGTGAGGCGGCTGGCGGCTGCAAAATAAATACACGTTAGTAGCGTTAGCATCCAACTTTGACTTCTCAAGATTAAAACTTCAACCTCCAGCAACTTGCAGCCAGAATAAATAACTTAACTCCTCACGAGAAATTTGCTCTATTAATCCCAACTTCGAAAAAGCGTGTTAAGTATCAGCAATATTTTAAAATCAGCAATTTCGAATTAAAATCAGCAAGCCATCGAATTATAAACTACCAAGTCAGAAATCAATTCTTCGACAGTTATACATCAGCAACTTCGAAGAAAATAAATCCGAGAGTTTTTAGACGTGTACAAGTTAAAATCAGCAAGCTTCGACAAATCAAAATCAGCTTTTCGAAAGTTATAAAACAGCAACTTCGAAAAGTAATCGAAAATCAGCACTTCGAAAATTATAAAACAGCAACTTCGAAGGCATCCAATTCGATTCTAACACTTAGCAATTTCAAACAATTTCGAAAAATCAAAGCTCAAGCAACTTCGCATTCCAACAATCTCAGCACTTTAACTCTCAGCATAAATAAAGCATTTCAGCATTTCAACTTTAAACTTTAAAAGCATTTTCGACTTTCAGCAAAATAAAAAGCTTCAGCAACTTCGAAGACATACCTCAACAACGTGAAGAAATTAAAAAGCTAAACCCTTTTACTTCGAAGCACTTCGCAACTTGCAATCTCGAATCTCAGCAACTCCAACAATCGAACTTTCAGCAACTTCAATCTCAAACTTCAAAAAAATCGAACTTTCAGCAACTTCTCGAATTAAATCTCACAACTCAATTTGCCAGCATAAATTCAACTTCGAATCTTGTGAGACGATAATGAAAATCTTTGAAGTTTTATAGCAAAAGGCTGGCGCTAATTTTAGCAGATGCCTTTTATTCCCCTCATCATGACTGACGCGTCTGCTAATTTTAAAAGGGAATATTCCTGTCGTCTGGCAGTTATTATGACAATTTGCTATTCGGGGAGATTCTTTCCTCGATTTAAATTTAACATTCCCTCCCGACTGCCAGTTACCTCCAGTGATTTCGAGAAAATCATTTTTTACATCGATTTGAAGTTATCTCGACTGTATTTTAAAATGGCACTTTTAATTAATTAAAATTTTAATTTAATTGCCAGTTTTAATTTATTTTTTTTAACGCATTTAAAAAAATTCGATATCAATTGTCGAAACCGGCTAGGCATTATTTTATTTTCCGTCCATAATCGACTTCCGAAACAAATTCCCCTTGTTAAATCGTCCGAAATTTTAAAATCGCATGGGTCAAAATCGAAGGGGGAATTTAATATTAGACTTAGGAAAATAATTAATTAATTAATTAAATTAATTTCTCCGTCTTGCTAAGAGAAATTTTAATTTCCTCCGAATGCCTTTCGATTTAATCGTGCTGAGAAAATTTCAAGTGCCTTAGAAGTCAAAATTTTAAATTTTAAATCTCCACTTGATTATTTTATTTCTAACACCTTTTAATTTTATTTGCCCCTTTAATTTTTTTATTATTCTTGATGCCTTTTTAATAATTCCAAAAATTATTGCTTGCCTTTTTAATTTTGAACGCCCTTTATTATTATTTTTCCCTTTTAAACACTTTTCTCCATAGGCGTACTTCAATCTTTGTGCTTTGATTTTAAATCATCTTGATCTTGGGCGTATATCTCATGTCAAACCCCAATGTTGAGAGCGCATTTAGCACATGACACTTCTAATTTGGATTGGGGCGCAAATAATGAGCTGATCTTTTAATTTACTCTGGGCGCATATGAGTGTCTTGAAGTATCAAATTTCTCATAACTTAGAAATCTCCAAGATCCAACCCTTTTCTTCATGGGCGCACTTACCTGTGTGAGCTTTCAGCTTTAGAAAATTCCTCTTCCTGACTCAAGGCGCACTTAGCATAGTCCCCTTCCAGTTTGCTCTTTGGGCGCTAATGCTAAGCAAGCTTTCATTCTTTGACTAGGCGCAAATGAGAGAGGCAATGTTTAGTTTCATTCAGCTTGGGGGCGCATTTGATAGGTCCTCTTTCCATTTTTAATGCCAGGCGCATATTAATCATGATGCTTTGATTCCAGAGGGGCGCAAATGGCATGCTTAAGTTTCAATTTAAATACCCCCAGGCGCAAATCATAGGTAGCACTCTCAATTCACATAACTTAGACGTTTTTGTGTTTTCTCCTCTCTGGGCGCATATTAGATGATGGGCTTTGGGCGCATTTTGCATGTTGAGGTTTCATTCTTAAGACTGGGCGCATTTGAGTAGGCCTACTTTCACTTTTCACTCAGGCGCATTTTGTATCTTATATTCAAAGTTTTAACTCAGTCGTTTTTTTAGCTTTCACTCTTGGGCGCATATGCCTTAGCAAGCATCCACTTTGGCACTTAGAATGTTTTGAGATCCATCTCCCAGGCAAAGGCGCATTTGATGGGTCTTACTTCCATTTTGTGCTTGGGCGCATATTGGACTTGGCACTTTCATTTTTAACATAGGCGCATATCATGTGTCTAACTTTCATTTTAACACCCAAGCGCATATTGCCTATGGAGGTTTTAATTTTAAACACTTAGGAATTTTAGCCACGCCTTTGCTCACTTTATCCTCCAAGGCGCATTTGACCACATCAACTTCCAGTTTTGGTTGGGGCGCATTTGAGACCTCTGACTTTCATTTTTGTCACCCTAGGCGCATATAATGCCTTGAACTTTTAATTTTACCTTGGCCATTTTCAACACCCCTTCCAGGCGCAAATGGATGCATGAACTTTCACTTTTTGGCTTTGGCGCATTTGGGACCCAGAGGTTTCAATTTCAAACACTTAGCCAATTTTAAGCCATCTCCAGGCGCATTTAACACCTTCCACTTTCAATTTGTGCCTTAGTGAAAACTTCAACTTCTCCAGAGAGGGGCGCATATGGCTGGGTCTATGTTCATTTTAAGACACTTAGTGAAATTTTCATCATTTTACAGAGGGGCGCATCCAAGGGGTCAAGCATCAAGTTAGGGGCGCATTTACTACATCCAACTTTCAATTTGTCAAGGGGCGCATATAGCCTAGCAAGCATCCCAATTTCCACGCCTAAGGATATTTTCCAAGTCCCTTTAGCTAGCAAGGGCGCATTTTACCCATGATGTTTCCAGTTGGAGGCGCATTTAATATCATGAGCTTTTAGTTTCAACACTCAGGCGCCAATCAATATATCAACATCCAGTCTAGGCTTTGGGCACATTTGAACCCACGGGCTTCCATTTTTAACACTCAGGCGCTTTTCACTCATCCTTCTTCAAGGCGCATTTAGCACATGGGACTTTCATTTTCACTTAGGCGCGTATGAGAGGGTCAACATCTAATTTTGTCAAAAGGGGCGCATTTAATGTGTGCAACTTCCATTTTGTGTCATGGGCGCATATGACCATGGCTACGTTCACTTTTGACATACTGAGTGAGATTTTTATGCTTTTAAAGAGGGGCGCATCCAAGGGGTCAAGCATCAAGTTAGGGGCGCATCTAGCATATCCAACTTTCACTTTTTGACACCCAGGGGCGCATTTGCTAGGGCCTCTGCTTATTTTCAATGCCTTAGTGAAAAAATTCCATCTTCAACCTCCTTGGGCGCATTTCACCTTCCAAGGTTTCAATTTAACCCTTAGGCGCATTTGGCATATCAAGCATCCACTTTTGCACTTAGGCGCATTTGGATGGTGGAGGTTTCAATTTTGGCCTAGGCGCAAATCACCCTGGCTACGTTCAGTTTCCGACACTTAGTGAAATTTTCATCATTCTACTCCATCCATGACCTTGGGCGCATTTGGCAGGGTCTCCGTCAAGTTTCCGGACTTAGAAAAATTTTTCACCTCCGTTCAGCCTTCAAAGTGAGCCTTAATGCCGGAATTGAAATTTTATCCATTTTAGCACAATTTTACGCCTGTTACCAGATTTTGAGTTGATTTTCTGTGGTCAACCCTAACTCACCCTGACTTTCTTTTTTTAGAAAGTTCCTGAAATTTCGCGCCGTTGACTGGATTCTGATTCCTGAAAGCCCGATTTTCACTTTGCTCTGAATTTTGACTAGCTTGTTCTGTTAGTGCCTGATGTCTGTTTGTACCTGCTATTTTTAGCAGCCTGCTAAAAATAGAAACTTCTCAGAAAGTCTTCAAAATTTGCGTGTTGAATGCCTGAAACATGGTGATTGCCATCGGATGCTGATCCTGCGTGACTGTCGGGTTCTGCCCTTGATTTTAGGAAACCCTAATCGACCTGCTAAAAATAGCAACCAGCTGACTCTTCATTCTCCGTAACTCTCTTTGCTTTGAAATTCGCGCCACGGACTTTTCATCACATGCTTGACCTGTATTTGCTGGGATTTGGTGCTGACCTGCCAATTATAGCTGCTGCTGAGGTGACTTACTATTTATAGTAAGTGTTGGTTTCTGAGATCGCTTTAGCTCCGTTTGAGTTGAAATTCGGACAGTGTGCTCTTCGGTGGTGAACTTGCCTGTGTATGCCGATGCCGAGATCAACTTTCTATTTATAGCCCTTGTCCAAAGTGCCCTACTAAAAATAGCAGGTCCTCCGATTACCTTCAAATTTTGCCAACAGACACTCGGAAGGATGTTGATTATGATGAATACCTCAGTTTCGAACATTCTGACCTTTGACTCCTCATTTTTAGCGCTGAAGCTCGAAACCCTAATTTATGCATGTCGCTCAGATGAGCTCCGTTTGACGTCGTTTCAGTTGCACGATGATCAGCTTGCATTTCTGGAGCGTCGAGCTGTTGCCCAAGTAATACCTGCTAAAAATAGAAAGCGACCCGAAAAGTGATCAACCGGCTGTCGGATGATCTTGCATGTCATACTGCCCGAAAAATCTTGAAAAACCCAGAAAAATCTTCAACATGCATGCACTGGCTAAAAATAGTAAGTTTCCGAAAAGTGGTCAGTTCCATTTGCATGTTACATCATTGCGAAGCTCTTGGAAAACCCAGAAAGAAAATGCCGACATGCGTTGAAAATATCTGCATGCAAACCCTGATATCGGCCTCCGAAGGCCGAATGCCGAAAATCATCATCTTGCTTTGCATGTCATATCGTCGCGAAGGTCTCAAAAAACCCAGCAGGAATCTTCGGACATGCATCAGAAACTGTAACATCTGGTCCTTGAAATCTGCACTGGAAGTTGTACTGCTAAAAATAGCAGGTAGTCCGTTTCTGCTCAAAATTTGTCAAAAGTGAATCTGAAGTGCTCGGAAGGTAATGAAGTTGCCAAAATGCGAAAACCTTACGAAAATCAACCCTAAACTGACACTTACTAAAAATAGAAAGATGGCAAAATTCAGTGAAAATTCAGGGGTTGCTTGCTGAAAACATGGTAATAACTCTGCTAGGCTCAAAAGCTGACAAACCAACTCAATCTGATCTCAATATGACCTAAAAAACGTGAAACCCTAATTTCAGACTTGGTCGAACCTTACGTTCAAGCTTGCTGACGGGAGCGTCCCCAGAAAAGCAGAAAGCGGAAAGGAAGCAGAATGAGAGAGAAAGACGAAAACCAAAGCCAAAAGACCAGAACGGAGCAAAAATTTATGGGTCCCCATTTAGATGGGGCGATGTGTGGGTCCCATATCAGTCTGTAGGACCTCCAACCCTTGCTGTCATAATTTTGATCAGCAACAAAAATATTTTCAAACATGCTTCTAAACCAATGCCAAACCATGAGCAACACTCCACACTCCATCCCTATCCAAGAGGATGCACAATGCTTCCTTTGCAGCAAACTGATTTCACTGAAAGAACTCCGAATAATCTTCACACATCTCACAACATGAGTCTCAATTTGACAAATCAAATCAGCTAATAACTCGCTGTCCCAAAAAGTAATGTATGAGTTGGTACCACAAAATTCATTGTCAACCATCAACGAACAACCCATACCTAAACTTTGACCATACTGAATCATTCCCTTGCTCATTTGAGGCAGAAGTTCAGTCCATATAGGAGATAGAGAGACCTGAAAATGATTAAACCAGCTTCCTAACAGGTCTGAAAACAACATCCTAGGATCTGATTTTTGGAAAATCAGCATCCAAGAAAGTGAGCAGCAGCTGCAACTTAAGAATTTCTCAACAAAATGAGCATAACTGCTCATGAACCAAGCTGGTGGCACCTTTAGCAAAAGACCCCAAGCCACCACAAACCAACTTTTGATCATATTTCCTTCCCAAAACACCAATTTATGATCAGAAATAAAGAACTAGGGACATAAAAAGAAGACAGCAGCAATCATAGAACTGAAATTTAGACACTTATCTCTCCAACCAATCTTCTTTTTATGCATACCAATCTTCATAAGAATATACTTGAGATCCCAAATACTAATTTTTAATTGAAGACATTTCCCAACACATAAGCAAATGGTCACAACTACATTTTGAATATTATATGCTGGTTTATCCCCCATAAAATTTACAATATTACCTTCTTGCCAAGTAATGCCAAGATCCCAAACTAACAGCCATGAAGAACCACTTCTCAGATAGAGAACTACTCTCACATGAATCCTCTGATTTGCTCGTTCCATCTGAATTGACGCTTCTTGAAACTCCAAGTAATCAACCATCCTATGTTCGTTGAAGAGATCGAATCCAGAATCTTGTGATATGACTTGCCGGAAAATTTTCATGAATCCTTCATCAAATACAATTTTGAAATCTATCACTCTAAGAGAAGATGGTGATGAACTAAATTATGACAAGAGCCTCAAAAGCATCCTCATCAAATAATGAATAAAACCTTCATCAACAGGCCAATCATCTCTTTGTTGATGAACAATAAAAATGTCTTCATTTCTTTGTGATCCATTAGTTACCCTCTCTTGCTGAATGGTTGCACTAGGAGCAACAGTAGATTCAACTTCGTGCAACTCGCGTATCAATTCTCCAATGCTTGAAGACAAACTCAAATTTCCTCCTTCACTAATCTCTGAAGCAATTTCTTCATCATTTTTAAAAAGAGGGTTTACATAAGCCTTACTAGCACCTTCTTCATACAAGAGATTGTCAAAAGCTTAATAAACTTGAGAATTTGAATGCTTTGGTCTCTCAGGACAGCATTCCAAATCATATGTTTCTTGTATGAGATCCAACTCATCAAGAATTTTCTGAAGCTCCTCTGCTCTTCTTTTGTTTTCTTGCTCCCATGAATATTGAACAACAACAATCTGACTTTCTGTTTCAAATAGAGTCTCATGCACTTCTTGTAACCTCGCTTTGGTAAGCCCATTCCACTCCAATGCCTTGTTAACAATATTGGCCACTATGTCTTTGTCACGAATGATGTGCAAAAGACTAGATTTAATTTCCTCCAAGGCAAATTTAATGGACTTCATGTCATCAATAGAAATGCAACATACAACTTCTCCCCTAGGCACAACATGAATCAAATGTTCTACTTGACTATAAA
The DNA here is from genome assembly GCA_007258455.2 of Sequoia sempervirens. Taxonomy (NCBI): domain Eukaryota; kingdom Viridiplantae; phylum Streptophyta; class Pinopsida; order Cupressales; family Cupressaceae; genus Sequoia; species Sequoia sempervirens. Next base: position 306,730,619 of record VDFB02000008.1, read on the forward strand.
TTCTATCAAGTTTTGACAAAACTTTAATACCATTATCAGCAATGTGTGAACTTGAGCTGCAATCATTGTATGTGGCCTAAGAAGGTGTAGAACAGCCTTGACGGATAAAGATTTCAAAGATTGTTTGAGTTGTGCTCTTCAATTTGTCTTGCATGTGATGAACACTCCTCATCATCCCATCCATAGTGCTTTCCAATTCCTTAGTTTTTTTCCTTAGCTTGATTTTCGATGAAGAGAAATCTACCTTATAACTACTAGAACCTTCTCCTTCCATGTTGTCTTCTACACATGATTCAAAAGAATTTATCAAATCAGCTTTGAAGTGGGAAGAGACTTCATCTTCCTCTTTCTTCTTCTCCTCCTTGACTTGACTTTCAAACCAACATTTTTTGGAATTGTGAAAAAGCAAATTGCTGATTGAACACATATCTTCTACTAATCGAACTTCTCCTTCATTTCGATCTGCACTTATGGCCTCTTCATGCATCTCTGTTTCAACTTTTCTTTCCAAAAGTTCTTTCTTTGAATCTTCAACATGAGGCTTTTTAACAAAAGTCAACTCACAATTCTCCTCTATAGAAAACAAGAGTACCTCACTAGTCTTCAAGACTTCCACTGACACATTACATTCTTCTACAGAATGCTTGGATGAGTGCAAATCTGTAGATACCTCTTGAACTTTTGCAATGTCTTCAAAGGGATTCCAACTTTCATCCTCTTCAACTTCAGAAATCTCCTCTTTGTTCGCAACAGTTCTCTTCGTGAATGGTTTCAACTTATCTTCACATTGACTGAAAATTTCTTTAACTAACAAATCAGCAGTGGGAGAAATCTGCTCTTCACGTTTGTAAGCATCCTGTTGATGCGTGTTTTATGACACAACAAACATTCTAGAATAAAGTGTCAAAGACGCTCTATCCCCTCTTGAAAAACTACCTCGTATGCTAAGACTGCAATAAAGATCATACGGTAATTCCAATGTTTAAGATGAGTGTGGATAAGCTCTGTGGTTTTGAGGTGATTTGCTGGCTATGACAAGGGGACTTATGCTAGGCTTGTTCAATTCACAATGAAGGTGTAGACAATGAAGCTCTATTGTTTGGGTCATGGATCAAACAAACTAAAAAGGAGATAAGGGTTCAGAAGTTCTAATCTACTTCCTAAGAATTCAAGAGACGGTATTGACTTGGTGGAACGAATAACCACGCTTTGCTTCGCCACGCTCAACGACAACTACACAAAGGGGGTGCAATCTTCAAGGGAATGTGCTTATGATTTTCATGTCATGAATAACTACCATCAAATCGAACAATAATTATCCAGACAGAAGTTAAGCATCCACAAAATAAGCTCAGGCTAACTTTACGCATTAAATGAAAATCATCCATTCAAAGAAAGTATGAGCAAAAAGTTTCACCATAAATCAATACTTATCAAATCTTGCATTCATCTAACATACATGAAATAAAATCTAAACTATGATGAGGGATAAGAACCATAACAACTCCAAAATAAGAGAAGTAATCACCATCAGAACAATGCATGCATTACTTATTACTTTGGCAGTCTTACAACAATTGCTTATCTCAACATGTTTTGCAACATGCTCCCATGCTTTACAAATGAGGGGGTGAGCTCAATTTATAGGCTCCCCAATTACAATTCAATGGCCAAGATTAATTTGGAATCAACGGCCGAGATTACAAAATGAAACCCTAATTAGGGTTTGTTACCCCTCAACCAATGAGACAATTGCATTCGAGGACACTTGTCCTTTTTACCAAATATGAACCAACAGATAAAATAGAAAGTTGTTGCATGTTGATTTGGAATGATTTGATTGGTTGGAAGATGATGAGGCGCCACCTAAACGTGCTAGATGCCTTCCTTGGTCGCTACGTGCTTTTTCCATGTTCTTGCCTTAGAATATTTTTTCCTGCCAATGATTCTGTCCTTTGCACTTTGATCTTGGATTACTTTGGCTTCTTCTGCTCTCCTCAGCTTGGAGCACCTATTTAGACTTGAAGTTCTTAAGTCTTTCTTCCCGGATTGCTTTGGAATTCCTTCAAGATTTTGGCCATTTTTGTGCTCAAATAAACTTCGCCGGTCGATTTGTCTTCAATTTTGAATTTGGCTTGTGTAAGTTGGATGTACTTGACGATGTGCTTGCCGTTGTCTTCATGATGCCAAATTCTTGGCAGACTTCCTATTGGTCTTGCAATGTGCAAGGGTGGACTCCCAAGTTTTTTTCATCTCCCTTCAAGTCGAACTTTATACTTTCTTTGTGATTTTCCTCTTTGAAGATTCGCCTTGTGTAGTCATCCACCTACAGTAAAATAAAAAAATATTTCAGGTTTTCCCTCTCCTAAAGACAACTTTTCAGGATAAGCTTTGAAAGATTTTTATAAATTTCATTTTCAAGCTTTTAATTTTCTCCAAAATGGCTAATTTATTTGATTTTATCTTTATTACTTTTTAAATTTAGCCATGGCGAAAATTATTCATCAATCCCAATGTTGGATGAAGATTTTTTATTTTCTCTCTCCTGAATTCTAGCTCCGAAGTTAAATTTTTAACACTCTCTCTCCTAAAGTCACGGTGAATTTTGTGTCGAATTTATCATTTCAAAGCGAATTTCATATTCTCTTTGCAATTTTTATCTTGGCACGGGCATATTTCATATTTAATTCTCCATTTTCTCCCGAAATCAGAATTCTCACTGATTTGCCATACTCTCTCTCTAGAAGTCAAACTCTTTGAGACTTGTTTTATTTATTTTATCAAGGCAAACTTTCAATACTTTTGTCATTTATTTTCTATCCTATCTCCTCTTCACATTACCCTCTTATCATGGCGAACTTTGCAAAGTATTTGCCAAATGATATTTCAAAGGTGGTCGCACTTTTAACATTTCCTTCCAATGTCTTTGCAAGTTGGCGGACTTTCCAAAGTCATTGCCATTTCATTTTTAAGGTGGGCCCACTTCAAAAACTTTATGTCATGAAGTAACTTGACTTTGTCAAATATTTTCCAAGTGTTTTTTAGGCTGGGCGCACTTTCTTTCATCCTTTCCAAATACCTCTCCACATGGCGGACTTCATTAAGGACTCTCCAATTACTTTTTCAAAGCAAGGCGGACCTCATCAAATATTTTCCAATTGTATTTAAGGTTGGGTGCACTTCATAAGAAGCTTTCCAATCTCATGGCGAACTTTCCAAAGTCTTTGCCAAGTGTCTTTTTCCAAGGTAGGAGGATTTTGTCTTGTTTCCTTTCCACTCAAGGGCGGACTTCATACATATTCATGCCACTTCTTATATGGTGGGCAGACTTTACATGTTTCCAAGCCATCTTGGGGCGGACTTTGCTTTACTTTATGCCATTTCATCCCTTGTCCAAGGCGGACTTTGCTTATTTCCTTGCCACCTTTTGGGCGGACTTCATCAATATTCATGCCACTCAATGTTTTGTCCAAGGGCGGACTTTACTCATTTCCAAGCCATTCAAGGGCGGACTTGGTCTTGTGTCTGGCCATCCTTTCATTTTTCCGAAGGCGGACTTGCCATCTAAGGGCGGACTTGGCATCTTTCCTTGCCATTCCATTCATTTATCCAAGGCGGACTTGGCCAATCTTTGTGCCATTCCCCTTAAGTGGCTGGGCGGAGTTTGCCTTAGCTTGTGCCATGGCTGGGGGGAGTTGCTTTATGGTCAAGCCATTGTTTCCTCTGGCTGAAGCTTTCTGACATTAATTTATCCTTTCTCCATGCTGGTTATGAATCTTGGCCATGCTTCCATAGACTCTTGCCATGAATTGCAGTCATACTTAGACGAATTTGTCATGAATTTCCCAGATTTCTCCATGTATTTCTGTGATTTTTGGACTGATTTTCCAGACTTTTATCAATTTTCTGTGATTTTTTGATCTGGAAGTTTGATTTTTGATGATTTTTCATTGATTTTTTTCAAATTTTTCAAACTTAATCAGATTTCACAGAAATTGATTTTTCATGATTTTCTGTTCGTTTTTTGGGACTTTTGAGTGGATTTTCGAAATTCGGGCACTTTCTAAATATGGAAACCCCAACAAAAATAGAAACATTTCCCAAAATAGCAACTTTCCAAAAATAGCCCCTAAAAAATAGGAAGTCTGATATGGGCCAAAAAACGTGAAAATGAAGTCCCTAAAAAATAGGGGCCCAGAGGGTCAAAAATCGCGAAAAAGTAGGAGTTGTCGAAGCTGGATGAAACTATAGTCGTTCTTCGTCCTTCGGGCCCTCTGAGTCTGTCTAAGATGTTTAGACATTGATTCTGACTCAAAATCACAACTTGGCTCCGGATGGTGGCTCAAAACTCAAACTCCTCATTGCAAAAAAAAGACTGGTGATAAGCAATTGCGACGCCAAGGCAATACCCAAAAAGCAAAAACAAGAGGGTCCCCATTTGCAATGGGGCGATGTGTGAAAAGGTCACAACACATCCAATAGAAGAGTTTGGACACTTTCAGGAAGACTATCAGCTTCTTTAATTGTAGAGGTTAGAACATTCATAACAACTGCAAGCATACTCTCTTTTTGCTCACTCCAAGTCGAGGTGAAAAGATAATTAAACAAGTGATAAATCTGATTCTCCATCCCAGATTCTATCAATAAGATGCAAGCACCAACTTCAGAAAATGTTTTTAAAACAATAGCTCTTCTTGAAAACAAGCTACTACCAGTTTCATCCAAATCTTGAAAACTTTCCACTATCATATTTAATATGATCTTCATAGTTTCATCATCATAGGGCAACTGGGGAATTACAATTCTTATTATCTCCATGAAACAAGAAGAAATTAACAGCTTGGTTTCTTCATCAGGATGCCCCAACCAATAGGGCTGATTCAAGGAATTCACTGTAGGAGCTAGTACCAACTCCATTTTCTCTGAAGGTGATGGCCTCACTTGTCTCAAACATTGCTCTAACAAATAAAGAATGTTCTCTTCATTTTCTCTTCACTGAAATTCTTTGTCAAGTCTCTTTCCAGCCATATACAGTGCCTCTACCAGTTTCATCTCTTCTTCATTAGCCATGCCTAACTGCCAACTTCTGGATACCACAAGGAGCTGAACTAGAATCTGCTCTGACTATCGGTGTAGTACTGGAGATCTCTGTCACTCATCTACCTAAACATGAAGCACTGATCAACAGGATGGCAGGATCTTCTGCTCTGATACCATTAAAATATACCCCTTAATTTTTTCCTTTGAATTCTCGATGTTTCCACAACACAAACCAGCACTACGCCAAATGTTAGCGTTAAATCCCAAAAGATATCCAACTTGAAAGTAACCTTCACCAAGATCCTATTGAGGGCGAGGTGATAGCTTATGGTGATGGGATCGTTAGCAATGATCTGAACTTGAAATACTAAGCTGGAAGTAAATGAGAAAATTCAATGCCAAGAATGTGCACACAAGATCCCTTTGAAGTCGAGGTGCTAACATATGGCGGAGTAAGAATTACAAAACTAAAATAACTAGGAGGTGAACCAGCCATGAAAGAATTCTGCACTTCCACTAAATCAGTGGGGGGGAAAGAGATTACAAAACAAACTAATTCATCCGCTGCGGCGAGCATCCACTCGTGAGTGGGAATTCACCACTTTTCAGTGGGTACAAATGAGAGAATTAACAAGTTTTGTTTCCACACTGGTGGTAAACCATCCAGGGGTTACAAATGTGATAATTAAACATAAATAAAGCAGTAATAAATGGACTGAAACAGTACTACTGTTATCATCCTTACAATGTAGAGAACTACTGCAAATTACAAGTGTTTTCAATAAAATCAAAGAACAACTGATACCCTTCTGAATTATTGAAAATCAAACCAAAATCTGAACCTTAAGCAATCTGATTTTTCAAATCAGCAAACTGAAAATAAACAACCAACAAACAAAAATTCAATCAAATGCTCACAACTTCATCAATATACCTCTGAATGGAATGAAATGAAATGCAAAGGCTCTTTGGAGGATAGGCGCCTAAGTTGCAACATTGAAACCACATCAAATTCCCTTCAATTATTTGGCACAAACTTCAATGCTCTACTGAATGGTACGGCCTGGCTGGAAGGGCCGATTTTGCATTATAAAATTAAATGCTTTGAATTAAATTCTGCTCTTCTATGGGAAGGGCGCCCATGTACTAAGAATCAATTTCTTCAATACCTAGAAGCATATAACAATCATACAAAAAACTGTTAATGAAAACCTCCTTCAGCCATGATATGACCAGCAAACACAATTCTGAATATTATTATCAAAAACTACAAAATATTCAACTTTGAAACTCAATGTGCACTTCTGAATGAAGCACACTCTCAATCCACCATCTAGGGAACCATAGTTTCAGGCCTGAAAAATGGAGTCAAATTACTAAGCTTTCCCTTAGCCGGATTCTTTATTTCAAACCAGCAGCATAACTTTACAATATTTTTAAAAATAATCAGCCCTTCAAATAGCAGCAATATATAAGTTTCAATTGGCAAATGAAGCACTTCAAATTCCAAGAAGTCTAATCATTTCAACTTCCAAGAGGGACGCCACCTTTAAGCATTTACTTTTTGAAATATTAAGACATTATTCAACTTTCCTTTTAGGCGTCCATTTCCAAATTGCAACAATAAAGCATTTATTTAAATCATTAAATGCTCAACATGACCCCTTAATGACCCCTCTTTAAAAAAACATGAAGTTATTAAGCCTAGGCGTGGGGTACAACTGAAAAATATGAAATTGACTAAGTATAAAAACTCAGTCCATGGAGATAACCAAAACCAATGCCAAAACTGAAACTGATGGATAGCAAGATGAGTTGAGCTGAACTACTGATGATGCTATTGCCAAAATTAAACTTACTAAAAATAGCCAACTGCTATAAATAGTAAGTTCGCTTCAAAACCAACAGAAAGACAAACTGAACAACCGAACTGCAAGGGATTGAACTGCTGCTAAACAAATACTGCTAAAACATAGACTTGCTAAAAAAAAGCGAACTGTTATAAATAGTAAGCCTGCACAACATCCTTTGAATGCCAACTGAGCAGTATCTGAGAGGAAACCCTAATTTTCTACTTCAGCATAGCCTACGGATTTTCGGAAATAGGCTAAATCCAAAAAAAAAAGCGTATGGCCAAAATGGGGACATTACATGATCTTTGGATCCTTTTCCTCTAGTAAACTTTTCCTCCCTCATAGCCTTTCAACACCTGTGTGCATTTAACAGTTGAGCAACACACTTTCATGATTTAGCTTTTCTCCCCCTCTTCCACTTTGCAAATGAGAGGAGTTTATTCAACTTCCTCATACTTAGAACAATTTTCAATCATCAGACCTACCTATGGGCGCATTTGATGTGTCCCGAGGATTTTGCATGCCTTAGAAGAATTTTACCCATCTGAGCTCTAGGAAATTTTATCCCCTTTTAGAAAATCTTATCAATCACCAGCCTAGCATCCATCTTCAATATTTCTCCCTTTGACTTAGAAAATTTTGTTTCCTTCGCCTAGAAAATTTCATCAACCAGGCGCCTAGTTAAAATCTTCACTTTAAAATCTCTGGCAAGGTGTGAAAAACTTCAAAATCATCCCCTCGTTGAGAGTATTCAATACCCAGAAGAAAATTCTCCTCAGAAAATGCAGAAACCATGTGTATACAGACGAAGGGGGTAAATTTAATTTTTTATTTTCAACCTTAGAAAAATATTTCATCACCAAAGTTTATCTTCCTTTTGCGTTTTCCTTGCCTTAAGAAAATTTTCAAATCACCATTTCAAAGTGGGCGCAGTTTCATGTATCTACTGCCATTTTTACAACACTTAGAAAATTCTCCAACTAACACATCATCTTGGGCGTATTTGACCCTATGTGCCTCCACTTTACATGCCTTAGGCAAGTTTTCAACTTATCCACATAGAGGTTAGGCGCATTTGACTAGAGGAGCTTCTAGTCTTTAACACTTAGACTCTTTTCCCTCTCCTCCTTGAAGTTGGCGCATTTAGAGACCCCTACTTCCACCTTCAATGCCTTAGACAAATTTCTCCATGACCTATCAGGCTTGGGCGCATATGGAGGGTCATACTTCCATTTTAGACATTTAGAAAATTTTCCAAGGCTTCTCCAAGTCAAGGGCGCATTTGGAGGGTCATACTTCCATTTTGCTCATGCCTTAGAAATTTTTTTGGTGCCATCATGCAAGTTGGGCGCATTTTACTAGTGGAGTTTCCATTTTTGCTTACTTAGAAACTTTTCCATGCCCCCTCACAAGCTTGGGCGCATTTTGATGGGCCTCCTACCATTTACCAATACTCAGAAAAATTTTCATGTTTCCTCACAAGCTTGGGCGCATATCAAGGGGTCTAGAGGAACTTTTAACACAGAGAATATTTTCTCATCCCTATCTTCTAGCTTGGGCGCGTATCAAGGGTCATGGAGGAATTTTTTATGCCTTAGAAACAATTTCAACCTCCTCCCTCACACTGGGCACATTTGAGGGTGTGAGGAGGATTTAAACTTGCCTTAGCCATTTTCTCTAGAGTCACTTCTAACTTGGGCGCATTTGAGGTGTGGAGGTGGAATTTCCATGACTCAAACATTTTTTATCATCTTGACAACTTGGTGGGCGCATTTGGAGGCTGGAGAAGGAATTTTCCTTGCCTTAGAAACTTTTTCTCAACCTCACTTTACCTTGGGCGCATTTGATGGGTCCTATAGGAAGTTTCTAGCACTTAACTTTTTTTTTCTTTCCAAGCCAGCCAACTTGGGCGCATTTGAGGTGTGGAGCAGGAATAAACCAACGCCTTGGAACTTTTCTATCAACACCTTGAGATGAGGGCGCATTTCATGACCCCAGCAGGAATTAACAACATTCTGAAATTTTCCTAGATTCCTTTTCATCATGGGCGCACTTGGGGGTAGGAGGAGGAATTATCAATGACTTAGACAATTTTTCAAACTTGCTCGCCCCTATTTACTATATTTAGTAAGTCTCTGATTTTCATTCCTCTAAAGCTTTGATTGATTTGGAATTCGTGCCATAGGATTCTCATGACCTAGTTGATTTGTTCATACTACCATCTCGTGCTGACTTACTATTTATAGCATGTTTCTGGAGGTGATTTACTATTTATAGTAACTGCTTGTTTTTAGGACTTCTGCAACTCCGTTCAACTTGAAACCTATCTGGTGTGATCCTCGGGATGACTTGCCTGTTCACACTAGCGCCTCATGTTGACTTACTATTTATAGCCTGTTTCTGGAGTGCCTTACTATAAATAGTAAGTGCTCAGATTGCCCTCAAATTTCACCAGTGGATAGCCTGAAAGATACTAATCGTAGTGGGATACTTCAGTTTCGGAGATTCTAGCGTTTGACCCCTCATTTTGGGTCCCGAAGTTGGAAACCCTAATTTGACTTGCATGTTGCTTAAACGATCTTCGTTTGACCCCGTTTCTATTGCATCTCGGTCAGTTTGTGATACTGAGGTGTTGGGTAGCCGTCGGAGTGATCCTGCTAAAAATAGTAAGTCTCTGAAAAAGTGATCAACTCTACCTGCATGTCACACCACTGCATAGCTCTTGAAAAACCCATAAAGAATAACCTGACATGCGCTGAAAAGTCCTGCATGCAAACCCTAAAAATAGCCTCCCAAGGCTGAGTGCTGAAAGTTATCATCTCATCTTGCATGTTATATCATCGCGTAGGTCTCAAAAAACCCAGAAATATTCTCCAAACATGCATTGAAAAACTTTGCATGTAAACCCTAAAATCAGCTCCTGAAGGTGAACTTGCTAAAAATAGAAAGTTGTCAGTTCTGGCTCAATTTTTGCAAACAAATAGCTTGACGTGCTCTGGATGCAATGTAACGATCGGAACTTCAAAAGTGTTGAGAAAATGTCTCAAATTAGGCACTTACTAAAAATAGTAAGTGTTGGCACTCTCAAATTTTGCAAATTTGAGATGCCTATTTCAAAATTTTGCCTCTGCACTCTCAGAAGTGCACTTGAGGAATATGCCTAAATGACCTATTTTGAGGGGTCATAATTTGATGCCCATTGATTTTCAAGCAAAGTCCCTTTGCAGACACATTCATGTGTCCTATGTGAACCTGCATGTCAATTTTCAGCTTCTCACGATGAGTTTTGATTGGGTTTCGAAAAGTGAAGCTGGAGGGTTTTGGCACTGTTCAGTTGTTTGGAAACGTTCAGTTCTGCAAAGTTGTCTCCTGTCTGAGCTTGGATTTTGCAATCATTTGATCGTCAAGAGAAAATGAATATTGTTCTGCATTCTCCATGCTTAAATGAGCTCATGTGTTAGTTTTCAAGGCCTCATGAGTTGATTTACTATTTTTAGCAGATCAAAACCAAATGGAATTTCTTCAATTTTGCATTGAAACCTTTCTGAGTTGCCAATTTTGAGCATCAGTAACTTTTGATGGGAGATGTTTCAAGCCAATCCATCTTGCACACGTGTTCAGTGTGCCTAAATGTACTTGTGTGTCCGGTGGCAGCTCGCCAAGAGTTGATTTGATATTTTAGCAATGAGGTGATCTCTTGAGTTTTAACCGGTTCTGAACAGCTACATTTGTAGAAAAGTCCGAGAGGGCAACTTTTCCAGTTAATAACTTATTCGTCATGATATATTTCTCTGATCTGTCTTTTGCATTGTATTCTCGGGAGGAATGTCTGCAAGTCTGCAGGTTTTTACAGCTTCAGGAGGTCGTTTGCCCAATTTTCAAGAGCAATTCCAGAGCTTATTTGGCCAATTTTTTCTGCTTCCCCAAAGTGCCTGAAAGCAGTTTTGATGAGAACCCACTTCAAATTTCCATTCCAAAGGCACTCAAAGGCTGTGTCTGATCAATTCAGGGGTAAAGTTGTTTGAAAACGAAATTTTTTTTAGTCGGTCCACATAGGCCCGACATGCTTTGCCTAGTTATAAGTGTTGCATTGCAGCCTGTCCGAGGACACTCTGGTTATGAAAGTTACAGGGTAAAACATATGAGATATTACAATTGATATTGTTCTCCTTTCATATTTTATTGACACTGTTCGTAAAAGAGGTGACAAGGGCTTTTGGTGAAGCAAATATTGGGAAACCATTTCAAGATAAGCAATGAGAATAGGAATTGGTAATGTCCCACTTGGGAGGAATTAATTTTGGCTTTCATTTTTTTAAAGAACCTGTGTTGTGGTCTTGAATAATGAATTGGAGTTTAAAGCCAAAGAATTCCTTGTTGAATGAAGATGGGAAAGCCATCAGATAAATTCTTTCAATGATTTTGATCTTTGGACTATAAAAGGTGTTTGAAATAGAACATAACCATAATCCAAGAGGGATATGATGAAAAATCCTAGGAACTTTCAAGCAAATCCAAAGAAGGCATGCATCCACCTAAACACAGAGGACAAGGAAAATTCTGTTTGAACTCAACGCCGACACAGGACACTAGATAAAATACCTCTTTCAACGAGGTCTCATGGGAATATTATGGTCGAGGCCTATGCTCAAATGGAGTTGATAAGTCTTTAAGACTTTCAAGCAAATATAGGAGGCACCATATCTACCACGGACAACATTATGGATCGGTTGAAAAGACTATGGACTAGAGATGACCACGCTTAGAGGAGATTAGTGGAAGCAAGCTGCGCCAAGGAGACATAACGCACCAAATACAAAATGAATATGTTGAAGAGGGGGTCAGAAACTCTCTAGCATAAGTAAGGGCGTGGCTTACTAAAGAAATGTAGAGGCACTATGAATGGAGCAATGCATTAAGATTAGAGGGAGAATGTGCCAGCAACAAACAGGTATCCAAATGATTTGAAGGAGGGGGTCGCGGCCGAAGTCTGAACTGTTTTCTCTTATAATAAGAAACAACCAAAGGAGAATTCCATGCACCAAGTGAAGGTTGGTGCTTGTTGTGAACTATGGTATGGTCATGGTGATATTTAAAGAGACCAATATAATGACAAAATGTGTAATAAGGATATTACTCGTGCCAGACCATGGATAAATATAGTTTTCTCATGTTAAAAGGCCGTTGCAGGAGATGAAGGACATTGAACACCATGATTGCAAGGTGCTTCAAAATGGACTGTTGAATAAACTTAGAAACCCCAATCAAAATGCAATAAACAGAGGCAGCGACTGAAATGGAGGATGCCTCTGTTGAATGTAGATGTAAAAAAGCTCGAACCACATCGATGTCTGGTTGAAAATGCATCAGGTTTGCGTTGCCATGAATGAATAATTTGCAAAGCAGAATGAAATAAAGGCAGATTTAAAAACTCAGAGGCAAGGAATGGTGAAAGGCCGCACATCTTAGGGATGCTTTTAAAAGTGTTTCAGACGATCAACACATCATAAGGTGTGGCCATGATAAGTGAAAGGAGGATGGACACGGTTGTATACAAATTGGAGGGGAAATCAAAACTATAGAAGGAGACCATAGAATAGAGATCAAGCCGCCATTGTCAAGCAAAAGAATTGCAGAGCACGAGTGAATGCCGTGAACACAAGAAGATTAGGGCAGAAAATGTGAAGAAACAAGCCTGATGAAGATCTACGGTGGAGAATAAAGGTCAAATGCAACCTCATCCTCACCGTCCCCCGCCAAGTCACGATCTCAAGATGCAAGCAGGTTAACATCCGCGGGATTACGGGCTTGTGACACGTGGCTGGCGGGCCCCAGAAAACTTGAAAGCACGGGAGATTCAGTAAAAGGCTTTCATTTGTTTTTCTTAAAGAAAAGAAAAACATTTCCAAAGTTTTCCCGACAAAGTTGAAGGCATAATATTTTAAAAGGATAAAGTTCTTCGTGGGGCAAATTTAAATGGTGGGTCCCATAAAGATTTTAAAGCTTTCATTTTGACTTAATGAATAAAGTTTTTAAATATGTAGTGAAGCTGATAATGGGGCACGGGTAAATTTTAATTTGCCCAAGTTATAAATTTTAATTTGCCCAAGTTATAAAGTGAATTGTTTTTAACGTGAATTGTTTTTAACATTCACTTTGTGATTAAATGTCACGTGCTGGAGAATATTTCAGATGAGATAAATGATGTGGGTAAAGTTTTTTTTTTTTGACTTGATAAATATTTCGTTTGAAATATTTAAGCCAAGGATTTTTAATGTGAAAGATGCATGTATGCTGGGAGATAAATGTAAGAAGGAATATTAAAGTTGTGAGACTTTAATATATAAAAATGAAGGTATAATGTGCAGCAAGGCAAAGAGAGTTGAAACAAAAAATTTCACAGGCACAAGGAGTATTTTCTAGCTGCAGAGTAAAATGGGGAATTCCATCACGTGGGCATTTTTTCTGTTGAAGAGCAACTAACAACAAATGCAAATAAAGAGACAAATTTAGTTACAGAGAGATGAGAGAAGTTTTGAGCAGCTTGTTGATCGACGGTGGATTGAGTTTCCGAATGGCATCTACGGATCAGACTGATTTTAGGGCTACTTCTGTTTCTCTTTTATTCTTTTCTTCTCTCATTGTAAAAAGGGAGGATGGGATTCCAATTTCTGAAAGCTCTGCAAGTCAGGCAGAAGCTCTGGGTAGAACTGTATAGCTGGGATAAATGTAATTGAGTCATTAAATCTGAAAGTGTCTGTTATGAATTGTGTTTTCATGTTTATATTTAGTTGATAATTGTCTCCATTTCTGGGATGTATTACTCTTTTTGATTCAATAATAAAGATTATCTTAGTTTGTTCATGCACATTTGCTGCATTAGAGTGATATATGTTGCTGCCTTCTATTCTGAGAATAATGTAATTGCTTTAATGGAGCACCAGGTGCATTTATTATTGCCTTTTGTTCATAGGATAGTGTAATCGCTTCAACATATGTGACAGGAATACTATGTTTTAGATGGATTTATGATGAAGGGTGTAATCAGATAAAACTTTTTCAGTGAAAGATTTTCTGGTTGTCATAATGTGATAACATTTGCTAATTCTATTCTTCATAAAATTTATCAACACTTATGGAGATTATGATGGTTTATATTTGACTCCACTAGCCCATTTTCTGGCACTGGCTCAAGAATTATACTTCTATCCTGTTTTCAGCTGGGTCCCCAATCCTCTCAAAATTCAAAACCATTTTAAAATCCCTGTGTGTTATAGTGTTGTGGTTATCATCATGCTCCAAGGTAGCAGATATTACTGATGAACCTGGCCAATTCTATTCATATTATCATTCCATTGAGAGATTTTCATGCCAAACCATCTTCTCATTCTGGATTCCAAACTTCATTGCCATTGCCCAGATTTTCATGCATTATCAGATCTTAGGCCCTTGAAGTGTTACGGTTGCCATATTATTTCTCGTTGAAGCATCCTCGCTCTTCCAAGGATTGGCATTCGATTTCCATAATTTAGTTTAATCCATGAACTATCTCAACTAATAGTATTAGTTCATAGTTTCAATTTTTTTTAGATGAATAGACAACTAAGAACCATTTTGATTTCTCAGTGATTTCTAGAATTAGAAGATTTTTGATAGAATTTGGTTTGGAAATAATTGGAATTTTATTTTATAATTTCAAAAAATTGGTCGATATTTCAGACTACGTAATCGTTTGAATTCGAAACGTTTTCAAATCGTGGCCCTTTAAAAATAAAATTTCTTGAAATTCCAAAATAGCCTTATAAAATAAATCCTAAAATGTATCCATAATTCCCAAAACCCCAAAAAAAAAAATTTAAAAAATAGGGGCCCGTATGACGTACCCTAAATTTTTTTGAACCGAATCAACAAACGAGCACAAATGTTGGTTCATCAAAAATAAATTGTCATAATAGCATTACAGTGCACTCAAATTACCGCTCGAAATCCTAGTACACCTCTCAAACATTGAAATAAAAAAAATGTATAAAAATCAGGCAATACAAACGAAGTGAAATCAAGTAAAACCCTAAATAACGATATGAGTCAACTCCTATAATGTCTATGGCCAGTTAGCCAACATCCTTCCTATGATTGCGTACAAATTTGCAAAAAAAATAGCTGCTGCTCACACATCTCTTGATCCATGGGAGCTTGCCAAGATCCTCCAACAACTGTGTTTGCAATGCTCAGCACATGGAGTCCAACCATGGCTACAGCCTCCTCTCCATCAATAGTCTACTAGCAACAACATAATTTGTTGCATTATCAGTCACCACTTGAACCACATTCTCTTTGCCCACCTCAACTATCACCTCCTTTATAGCCTGTAAAGTGCCTTGCCAAATCTGATGTTAAAGACCTGATTTTCCACCTCAAACAATTTGACAAACACGTTGCTTGCAACCTTGTTCTTGCTGGTTTTGTGTTTCAGTTTGCTATGTACTTGTTTTGTCTTGATGAAATGATGATTAAATGCTTGCAAATAACTTCTAAAATGATTGTTCAAATGTCTAAAATGAGGATGAAATTCTTTTTGAGTTTTCAAATGCAAATACATGCCCTACATATGCAAAATGACAGCAGGCATGGCATACAATAGATGGAAAACTATTGGCTATGCACAATTGAAGAAGTCTACAAGTAGTAACTGACAATATCATAGCATAGCATCTGCACAATCAGCTCTCTACATGCCCCATCTGCTTCTCTCAAAGCACCAACTGGAACTTACAACTTAGCAAATATGCATAATGAAGATGATCTCCTCCACTGGTGCCCAAAACCCTGGCTCATCAAAAATGCAATTTGTCACATCAATCCCTACAGTGGTCGTAGCATAGGATGAGGAAGTCCACTCCTCACCAACAAACATGCGCCTCAAAGCATGCCTTTGACCGAATCAAGGATTGTAATGTGATAAAATTTGTGGCAAATCTAGTGATGCCAAGATGAGTCAACTCCCTCAACCCCGTGTATTGCCTCATTAAGCTAAGGACCCATGTATGATTGTATACAAATTTGCAAAAAAAATTTGCTGCATCCACACATGCTTTGATCCATGGGAGCTTGCCAAGATCCTCCAACATGAGGTCAAGGCAATAGGCAGCACATGGAGTCCAAAATAAGTGGGGTGCCTCTCCATCAATAGTCTACTAGCAACAACATAATTTGTTGCATTATCAGTCACCACTTGAACCACATTCTCTTTGCCCACCTCAACTATCACCTCCTTTATACCTCCTCAAACAATTTGACAAACACGTTGCTTGCAACCTTGTTCTTGCTGGTTTTGTGTTTCAGTTTGCTATGTACTTGTTTTGTCTTGATGAAATGATGATTAAATGCTTGCAAATAACTTCTAAAATGATTGTTCAAATGTCTAAAATGAGGATGAAATTCTTTTTGAGTTTTCAAATGCAAATACATGCCCTACATATGCAAAATGAAGAGCTACATCAACTATGCATTTTTACAAACAATTGGCATGCATCCATAAACAAGTACAAGATGACAAATAGATAGCATGTTATTAACTGAATTGTCCCATCTGACTACAATAGCAGGCCAAGACTCTTGGCTTACAACTTCACATATGCTTTTATGCAATTATCATTATCTCAATATGGCAGCAACCCAACTCTTGATATGGCAAGTTACAATCTAATATATATGAGTGCAATGCATGAAAATATGTCAAATGACTTGATTGACAATGCAACTCCTAAGTATTGATGAGATGACACTATTATGATAAACTAATGCAAGTCGATGAGAATTTGGAAAATGAGGCAGCCTTCATATATTGATTCGATTTCTCAAATGAAGAAGCCGATGCCTCCAAAATCACTGTGCCTAGCCTCTTAGCCCTCCAATGATGCTTATTGAATTCTTCTGGATTTTATTATGACCCCTAACTCAAAATCGATCCACCTCCAAGAACCGCCCCTGTGTCTGATTTACAGTCATGGAATGTGAATTGTAGCTACCATAATCAGCCTCCCCCAAGTATCTAAATCATCTATGAGCCTCCTAGTGTAGAGCGATTCAATCCTCAAGAGGAATCGATGCAAACATGAGCTCCTATAGATGAAATCGAACCCTTCTTCTTGCTGTAAGTGGACTGAGATCACCACAGATTTTATTCTCCAATTCGTACCAATCAAAATTGTCCTGTAAATGCATAAATCGATCAATCAAAAGCAAATATCAAACCCTCCAAAAATCTATACTAAAATCAGATGTATGAGCTCCAATAGATCTAACCAAAATTGGCCTTTGGCCACAAATTTTGCAGCAATGAAGAGACTGCGATATCTCCTCTCAAAAGTCTAGCTAGGTTTGGTGTTTCACAAACAAAACCAGATGAAGCATTCAGCTATGTCAAGCCCTCAAGCTCTCCAACAATCATAAAGTGTATTCAATTCAAGGTGATCTCAAATTCCCTCCAAAAGCTCTTTATAAAGAATTCACTAACATTTCCAGGAAGCTTCTAGAATAAAATATTATTTTATTTCCTTAAGTGACTTTTTGATATTATTTTATTTTTAGTCATTTTAATATTAAATTAATTAAATATAAGGTCACCTTTTAATATTTATTTATTTAATAACCTTATAAATAATTAATTTAATAAATTCTCCTTATTGCTCCAAATTGGGGACATGACATAGCCTCACAAAGGTATGTGGCATTTTTGACATGGGCGGAAGCATCAATGGACTTGATGAAGATGGTGTCGCTTGAAAAAAGAAGCAAAACCAATTATTCAATAAATTAAAAAACATAAATCAGCCATATTAATCACTAAATCAAATTCAAATTTCAAAATATTCAATGCATTGAGGGAAGTACAATTACCTGCGGAGGAAAGTCTGCACGGGTAGCGGAGTTGGCTTGGGCCGTGGGTTTGCTCCCCATTGGTTTCAAGTTTGACTCCGCTCTTGGTTTTACCCAGTTGGGACTAGCTTGCGGGCTATTAGGTCCCCTCGCAAGGGACCAATCTCGCCTCAGCTCGCCCCCTTGGGCATTGAGCTAGGTCGTGAGGATACCCCTGTCGTTAACAAAAAAAAAAAAATTATCTGCAGAGGAAACTAGAAAATTAAGCAGCGTCCTATTTCTCCTATCATTCCAACCATCGGTCATGATGGTGCAACCCAAACTCCTCCATTGCAAGCACTGCTCCTCTATTTGTGCTTTTACATCTGCCACCTTTTGACTCAAAAGTGGGCCCTTTAATTCATCTTCGCTAGGGGCTTTGAACCCCGCCCCACATATGGTTATGGCATCAACCATATTTTTCCAAAAGGGAGACCTAAAACATGTCATAAATAAATTAATAAGATACTTAGATAACTATTGTAAAGTGAAAATTTTTAACTTTAAATTTGAATTCGACAATGAGATACATCTAGATTCTAAATATAAAAATTCATGAGACAAAGAGATTAAGAATCAACCATTAAACTATAAATTTTAAAACAATTAAACAAAAAAAAATTACCTGGCTACATGGAAGGGAATGGTGCAATAGTACCAAAAGTCTGCAATTGATTTCTTCGTTGCATCATGTGCATCCTTGTTCCAACACATGCTCTCAAGCAACGGTTGGGAACTAGGAGTATTGTGTGGTACAAAATATGAATCCACCCTAGATTTACGAACTCTAGGGCCAATGCTAACACTCCCACTACCACTAGTAGTAGCGGCAGCACTATGAGTACCTATAGCTGGTGCACTAGTAGAAGCACTAGCACAAGCACTAACACTAGGACGGTATGGAGGCATGGAAGAAGCATCTCCAACACCACCAATGCTCGCCAAATCCTCCCTCTGCCTCTTTTTCATTTCTTTTTGTAATTCAAATGTTTTTAATTGCACTTGCACCTCACGAATAGCCTCAAGAGGTGCATTATGCAGCCCACTGCATCATGGATAGGTATGCGTGCAATATGGTATTTCAATCTATTTATGCCTCCATGAAAAAGTGTTTTGCAATATTTACATTTGGCCTCTCCTTTTTTCTGCCCGGGAAAGATTTCAACATGTTTCCAAGCAGGGTCTTTTCTGCCTGGGGTTTGAGACATTGTGAAAATATGGTTTGAATTGCAAATGAAGGAGGCTGCAATAACAAGTAGGGTTTCTAAAATTATTTAAGTTACAAGTAGGGTTTGTAAAAAAAGAAATGCAAACTCAAAAAAAATGATTTTACAAATTACAATGAATTTTTTGTTAAAAAACACAAAAAAACCAATTAAAATCAAACTTACCTCTTAGATAAGGCTTGAAATGCAATGCAAACTCCTTCCAATTGCTCGTAATGAGCTCTCAATGCACCTCCTTGCTGGTATGAATCTTCCCAAATGCTATCCGATGATGGATTTGTCCTCAACTTCTTGCTGGTTTCCCTACAATGAACTCATGTTTTTCCTCAAAGCTCTCTTTTCTCCTCTTATTTTTCCAAGTAAATGAAATGAAGTTGCTTTTAGGGTTGGGGAGAAGATATAAGTTAAAAAAAAAAGCATATTTGATAAGTTTTTTATGGGTTTTTATTGCTTTATTCACTCAACACTGTCGGCCAAGTCCTGTTGTCGGGACTCGCCTGGACTCGGCAAGTCCAGCCAAGACTTGACCAAGTCCGAGTTTAAGCCCCCAGAACTCGGGTAGGTGGACTCGACTCGGTCCTCGCCGAGTCCTGGCGAGTCCCATTTCTGTCATATATATATATATATATATATATATATATATATATGTAACAAAACTGATGTGCATAGATTATCAAACTGATTTTTCATGAATTACCCTACAAGACATGGAAGTTAGTCAGTTATTTCTTAAAATGGAAATAGTTTCACATTGACAATTACATTTAGTAATGCATGACATAAGAACAGTAATGCATGAACCCTAATTTGCATGAAGTAGAGAGAAGACATTAAAAGATCAATGCATGTTAAAACTAGTTGCATGTAAAGAAATGAATTGCATGTCAATGATTATTTTACTGTTATTAGGCATGAAAATTTGAAACAATGAAAGATGTGCAATTGAACAATTTCATGAATGAAAAGAGTAAATATTTATCTTTATGAACATTATGCATGTTATTGTTTTCTATTGTGTATCGGGTTTAGCTTACGGGATAGGGTGTTGAATATGGAAGAACAAAGAAGGATGATCCTCTTTTCGAGATTTTCCGTTTATTTCCAATGCTTTGGCCACAACCATGTGTTCATTGAAATAGATGAAATCTACCTAGCAATATTATTTATATGTTTCTCTGCCATATCCTGATAGTGGGACATTGCATGTTCATGTTAAAAATGCATGTATATACATTAGGCTTGCACTAGGATTCCCTCCTACTTTTTATTTCCAAGTTGCTAGGTACTTCGTGCAAGGTCAAGTATTCTTCATGTTAGGAAGAATTCCGGGGAAGCATAAGCTTTGTGGTTGCACCAAGCGGAAAAGTGCCTGAGCCATGTTCTCGTCTCTCGGTCAGAGACTGTATTGTATATTCCTCACATTATTCTTGTACCATTATTTTGTTTTGTACTTCCAAATTGTATATTTAGACGACTATGTGGCATGAGAGCCTAAGTTGTATTCTTGTATAATGTATATTATGTGTTTTTTCTTGGAAAATGCACTACACATGTGAGGATGTGTTAACACATTTAATTATCTAATGAAGTTGTTTCATTTTTTTCATATTATGAGCTAATGAGTTATATTTTATTTTTGTGAGATTGTTTTGGGTCTCGATCCTTACAATGCCTCTTACAAAAGTATCACCAACATACAATTCTAGAATGATTCTAGTAGCATAATGATACCTGCAAATTAACCATACAAGCTACATCTCCAAGCACCAATAAATAGGCAAGTCTCAAACTAGAAATCGTGAATGGTTTAGGAAAACCATTTGCAAAACCATGAGGTATGGCACCCAAAAGCATGGATCCAAATTCCAACACCCCTCTTTAGTCTTGGTCCTCTTGGTTATCTTTAGCATATTCCTTACACTCCTACATAGTCAAATCCATCATTTTTGAACACCCAAACTTCAACACACCAATTTTTCCTCATTCAACCCATTCAAAGATGCTTCATAACAAGTGTCCAAATTTGTCATAATGCTGGTCAAGACTCCAATGTAACCTCTCTATTATAGGCTCTTTTGTGTCAAGTATCTATCATATTTTACTCTTGACATGATGACCTTACACACACCAAAAGATACCAACATATGGCCAAAGGATGCCACCTCAACGTGGGATACATACCTCTTCATGTGAAGACAAAATCCACTAAAGATGAATTCCATGTCACCTTCAAATGGGATGACAACTCTCCTATATGAAAACAAAACACACAAAAGACAAAATAGTGAATGCATACAAAAGTATTAAAATTGAGCATTAGGAATGCAAGGTTGAGACACCTTTTCCCAACAAAGATGACAAGATAACTACAAAAACACAAGAGTTGGTCTTTGGAAAAAGTTATCAACCAAGATAATATCAAATTAATCTCAAGGTTAGGGATCTAAAGCAATTACTACTCCACAGGCTACTACATTGTTTAATGTCTTGAACAAAATCATTTCCACTGCTTTAGCTTGATCTACTTTCTTCTATTGTTTGCCTAGAGCAAATCAGACTCATCGAAGAATGTATAATCATAGACAATATGGTGGCAATCTAAGAAGATATAGAATAGGAAACGCTTGGGCAAGGCATTATCTTCAGAAAAATTGACCCTTCAAATGCTTATGAGTACTTGCATGGCCCTTCACTACGGCCAAATTAAAATCTACTGAACTTGGCATCTTTCTCATTACTATTATTCAAAAAAATCATTTCTCCAATGCCTTGTCTTGTTACCCCATCTCTCATTAAAGTTTATGGGGTCTTTTATGAATAGAAGTATAAGAAAAACATGAGAAATTCAGAAAACTAGCAGGGATAGGATCATTTCAGCGTCAGATTATCTTTCAATGATCAATACTTTTGGTTATCCCTAGCTCTATAGCACAATAAGAAACCTCTAGTTAAATTTTTTTCTATTACTTTATTTTCAAGGCATTAAAATAATTGGAGATACTTTAAGTTTATATCATCAACAAGGGGATATTTTCTATTATCAACAGGGGTATCGATCCCTTGAGAAGTGTTGAGGCCGAGTTTAATCTCTAACATGCAAAAAATTGTTACTTTCAAAATTTAAGAATGCATCCCTTATATCAATTGCACAAGCTTGGTGATAAATCCTCTTACTCATGGTGGCCAGATTGGTAGTGGAAAAGAGTGAGAAACCCTTTTTATTGATAGATTTATCATGCAGTAGATTTAGACAAGAAGCTCAACAAGAAGTGGAAATCTTGTTCTATGCTTTCACCTGTCTTATATAATTCAAGAGATTCGGGAAACCCCAAATGAATGTAAGGGAGCAAGTTTTTCCAGGTCATATTTTTTCAGGGTCTCCTAGTTCTCTCCAAGCTAGAGTACTTTAGGGTTTCCAACCATAGGTGTGTTATTTCCAAAATAATCGAGTCTTCCAAACATCTTTCTTCTCTTTCCCTATAACAAAACCAGATTGGTTATGGGTTAACTTCCTAACCCTATTAACAATGAAAGGAAAATGACCATCCTCACAACTTTTGCTAGTGGCCTTCTAATTTTGTATTCTAGGTAAATGCTTAGAGTTAAAACTATTTATTTGATAGGAACCATAATAACCATGAAAGTTTTAGTAACAATCTTGCTATAAATATTTCATACAAGTTGGTGAGATCATAGTGATTACAACCTTGTCTATGCAGATATTGTTCTAGACTGAGAAAGTCGTTATAGAGCTCGGGAACTTAAAGGCAGCTTATTGCGCGCTGGGAGAGTGTTCCTTGTATGGTTAGCTAGGTCTTGTTAGAATAGTCCTTGGAAAGGTCCTAGTAGCTGAAAAGGAGTTGCAAACAACCCAGCCAGTTGGACTGGTGTGCCCCATGTCGTAAAGGTCCATGTAGACACTCACCTGCCATATCTTCCAAGTTAATTTCATCAACGTGAAAGCTCTCATCCTCTAATTTCAAAATGTCCATGCACTCCGCCATGAAATTCTAGTATAAAGGAAGGCATTCTTGATCCTCTACGAAATTCCTGATCTAGATACCAAGAGGCTTTGGTGACAACATTCTAAGTTGCTCAAACATAAATGTGGTACAAGCAAAGTCATGTAATAAAAACAAAAAGTAATTGCAAACCAGTAATTAATAGAATAGTGAACTAATGGGAAATAATTTTGTCATGAAGTACACAATAACATGTAGTCACTAACATTGTATTGTTGGAATTATAAACTTGGTATACGAGTAGATTACATATATTGCAGCTTAGTGTAATACTGTCTTAGATGAACATTAAGATGATATTCAATGGCAAGGGATGTTCGTCGGGACATATCTCATGTGATTAGAGGATTCCCTAAATGTGTGAAGGGTTTGCCCATATCAAAGCTGTGTTTCTAAGACATATGATGATATTTCTACCAAAGGTATGACTATGGGATTCCCACTCTGCCCTATTCTCATATACAGTTATATAAGTTGTATGCAAAGAAGATGAAGTACCTTTTATTCATTGTGTGAAGTTTTCTCTTCTCCGGATGACCCTTCAGCATCAAGCAATTATGGATAAGTTAGTGATCACCAGAAAATACCATTTTGTTTGTTTCTTTGGTTTTTAGTATTTGTCCTTCACAATTCCAATCTCCACCTTCTTTTTTCTAACCACATTGAAACAGATTTCAGTACACAATCAGATCAACCTTGTCAGTATGTGTTCTTAAGATATCATGCCCACTTCACCAGGGTGCATTTTGAGCATCATTAATAAGTGTATTCTTTTTTATTTCCCTGTTACAACTATCATAACATTTTGTCTTAAGATTGTTTCGATGATATGCTTTATTTTGAATCGAACACTTTGGCTGGTGGAATACCAAAAAAAGTTTGTCTTTTCAGACCTAGTATCCATAACTACATGATTAATTAAATGCCTTGCTTTTAAAATGACCAGTAGAAGCTCCCCAAAAGCTAGGTACACAATATATACTAAGAGTAATATTCTGTTTAAAGTATATCTAAGTTTTATATCTTGTGACTAGCGTACTGAAACCCACAAAGACATTGTACTTTTAATGAAGACAAACTAAATGGCAAACTTCCCAAAAGAAAGAAAGAGGTTGACATTGTGGTCATCAAGAAGTTTGGCATATCCATAACACCACAAAGACTTCAGCCTTGAACAATTTGTAACAATTAAAATTATTGAAAGATTAAAGAAACCTGTAAGAGTCAAATTCTACTAATTTGGATGTTCATTTGACCTCAAGTGTTTGTGATGTAAAGATGGGATAAACTAAATGTGCAAAACAGTGTGCCTATAGAAAATACCCACAAGAATATTCTTAAAAAGTTAATCTCATACTCCAAAATTTTGAGTTTTTTTTCTAGTATTCCCTTTCACATAAATATTTCAATAATGTATTCCTGCCTTGCTATTAAACACTAGAAGAACCAGCCTATCATTAATCAGTCTAACAAACACTTCTACAAATTTCCTTTGGTAGACTTGATTGTAAGGCTATAAATGAAATAAAATAAAGTCATCTCACCTGGATAAGTGCATGTTACACTAAACAAATATTTATCATTACATAGTAGTAGCTATGTTCGAAAGTCAAAAAATCTTCTAAACAAAGCAGTATCAACTATCTTAAACAAGTCCTCGAATTAATTCTATTTATTATGATGAATTCGAATATGTATTTCAAGAGAACACAATAAAGCTAAAATCAAAGGTCAGTGCATCAGGCAGTTTAATGCAGTGTTCCACGGGGTTTCGGGGACGGGGACGAGGGGACAGTAGGGGACGTGTTTCAGGAACACGGGACGGGGGGTATAAGTTTGGGGGCGGCGGGGGGACGGCGGCAGGGGGGAGGCAGGGTGCTGAAATACATATAGTACTTGAAAAAATAGTTATAAAAAGATGTATAAGTATAAGAATTATACATCTTGGAGACAACTAGGAGCCCCCTCGATGTCTTGAGGACACCCCAGCATCCTCGAAGTCCTACCGGTGTCTTGGAGACAGCAACATTGGAGGTGGGATGGTGGCGCTGGTGGTGTGCTGGTGGGGGGACGTCCCCCCCCAAGTCCCCAGGTCTCCGAGACATCCCCGTCTAGGAAACACGGGGTCTTTTTGGGGGGACGCGTCCCCATGGAACACTGGTTTAATGTGATGAATTAACATAGATTAACCTTGTGCTTAGATTACAAGAATCATCAAGGTCTGTGACCTAAGAGACAACTAATAAAAAGCAGTGGTAGTAAAGAACAATTCAGTCACCATGTTTTACATGTAAAGGCTGTTTTTATGTAGCAAGGACTTGCTAGAACTTAGGCACTTCAACAGATAATGAAAGCATACCAAGATAGATACCATGAGATAAATATAGAATAAGTAAATACAGAGGAAGGAGAATGCACACTAGAACTTCCTTTGATAGTAATTGTACAGCCCTAAAACATGGACTACAATCACATGGAACAAAGGGCAATTTTGTGTACATTCTTGTATAGATCCTAGTTACATATAAAACTTTACAAAGGCTCTGTCTGATTAAAAATAATTGGTTTCCAGGAATCAACATGCACAATCATACCTTACTGTATGGTTCGGCTTCTCTTACTACCAGTTTCCGTCCATGAAATTCCTAAACAAAACACATCAAACAAACTTGGTTCAACTAAACTGGTAAATGAAAAAGCATAACAGTATTAAAATTTGTACAGGTATAAAATGCCACAAAAAGTGAAATATTCACCGCATAACAGAATCCTAATAACATTAGGTCACAAAAAGACTGAATATTGACAATGTGTTGGCAACATCGAGGCCAGATGCTGATGGTTTGAGGCCACATTTAGAGTTTAGCCCATTATTGCATCAGCATGTTACTGATGGCGTCATGCAGGTATTGAAAACCCTCTCACTTTCTCCATTGTGTTAAATTGATTTCCAATTATTTAATGATTCTAGAATTAGTATGGGAATGATACAAATTATTTCCTTCTAGTAATTGACAAACGTCTAATAGCATAGGACCATTGAGAGTAATTACCTTCCCATTCACTGCAGCAACAGCAGCTTCCACTTCCGATCTAGTGGATAGAAATACAAAGCCATAGACACGAGGTACGCCATCTTTACGATCATACATAAGTCTTATTCCTAATACATTCCCATATTGACCAAATAATACTCTGATAGATTCTTTCTTTGCTGACCAGGCAAGGTTACCTACATATACCTTGAATCGACTTCCCGTGGATAGTACTCTTCCTGGAAAGTTTACAATTATATCACGGCCACCTAAATCCTACATAACCAGATTACAAGCAGCTGAAAATAAGGATATGCAATATAAATTTATGCCAAGGCCAATAGAATCCATTTAAATAAATCTAAAAAGAAGAGCACTGATATGAAAAATCTCAGTATCCTTTCATCCCACTTACATAGTTTTGCAGTTTATCAATTGCTTCAAGAGCCTCTTCCTCATTCCTCATTGTTACATAGGCAAATCCTCGGCTTATCCCAGTTTCTTCATTACAAATTACCTGAGGATGCTAAGATTGTGAGATAACAAATCGTGTCTTAAAAATTGGTGTTTAAATTAACATATAAATTGTGTGTGCACAATTATCTGTGCTGTTTAGTTTGTCAAGTTGAGGTGTGGTTGTAAGATGGGTACATATCACAATGATGACCCAGATTCAAAACCAACTCCCTCTTAGATCTTTCTAGATGGGGCAGAGGAATTCGCTTTCAGTGAAACCTTGCTCCAAGGCAGTATCATAAGGAGGATTTTGCAAAAGGTTGGGTTTTAATGGATCCATGCTCCAAATGAGCATGATCAGGTGTTGAGTTTCAATGAAACCTTGCTCAAAATGAGCACGACGAGGAGCTTGGTTTCAATGAACCTTTTCTCCATGACATATGAAAGAGGAGTTGGCTAAATCCTTGTTTCCAAATAAGCATTCCTAAGAGTTGACTTTCAAATCCTGGCTCCCAGACCATGTAACAAGGAGGATGTGGCAGAAGAATTGACTTTCAAATAATGCTTTCCTAGACAGTATAAGGAGGAGTATGTTTTAGAGTAATTGGCTTTCAATGAACCCTTGCTTGAACTAAATAAGGTTAGAGCTAGTTTTCAATGAATACTTGCTACTATGAGTTCATTTTTATTGAACCCTTATCCCCTTCACAATATGATGAGGAATTGGCTTTCAATGAATCATTGCTCCTAGATAATTACGAAATCCTTGTACCAATAACAAACAATGTGAGTGTCCTGTTCAAGTTAATTGGTGTGTCAAAAAGGAAAAAGAAATACCTCCACAGAATCCACAGATCCAAATTCTCGAAAGATATCAGTTAGCTGTGCACTATCACAGGACCTGGGGAGATTACCCACGTAAAGTTTCACTCCTACGGGGGTGGTCGTTGCTATTTCTCCTTCTATGTTTTGCTCTGCCACTGCTTCCTCTGGACGTTTTTCTGCTTGGGTGTCCTCTTCTGAATTGGCTTTTTCTGTACTTTGTTCTGTTTCTTGAGCTAATGCAGTGACTCTAAAAACCCTTTTGCAGGTAACAATTGCAGAGATAACGTGGGAGAGCTGAAGAGAGTTGTAGGGTGGCAGCGATGTTATTGCTGATATGGTGGATGATGAAAGGGGGGGAACCCTGCTTGCAGAGGCAAGAGCATTGTGGTTGAGATTGAAATGGATTGTTGGTACAGACAAATACGACGCTGCCATTTTCCTGAACGGCAGCAGCCTAATAAAACCACACTATAGGAGGGGAGATGGTGTATGTACAGATTGAATGGAATGGATAAGGTGTGTTCTTATTAAGAGGTGATTTTACGTATTTGGAGTGTTTCTTTTACAAAACAGAGTCTTACACATTCTTTAAGATAGAATGGAGCATGGCCTACAGCCAAACGTTTACAACCATATAGTAATGGGGTTAGAGGTCAGTTGGGTTTCCTTCAAATTTAAGAAAATTAATGTATATAAGGAATTGAAAGGAATAAAATAGTTTTAAAACAATTAAAAAAAACTTTTGAATCAGAAAAGTAAAGGAATAGAATTAATATTTTTTAATATAAAAAGTTTGGATTTCGTTTGTATTTCTTAATATCACTTTTCATTTAAGAATAAATATTAATATTAATTTAATAAAAAGTGATAATTTTGAATGTATTTTAGAGTTATTGTATCTTAATATTTATTTTTTTATCTAATTTAAATAAAAGATTAAAGTTTAGAAATAATATTGAAATATAATGATATTGTCAAAAAAGAGATAATTTGTGTATTTAGTTTTATATGTCTTAAGTAAATGATGTTTTGTAGTGTGTACTTTGTGATCCAATTTAAACTTTTATTATCAAGTTTGTGGTTGATATGCTCTAACAAACTAGAAGTTGACCTTTGCTTATCAAGATTCAATCTCGCACCTATGGCTTAAACTTGTTTATATGTGACCTTGAACCTATTTTTGCATCCTAGAACCTATTTTTGTGACCTTAAACTCATTGTGTGGTTTTGAATCATGCAATTGTGGTCTTGAAATTCTCGTTTATGTATATTATTTGAAAATGGTGGTTCATCTTAGCACCATTAAAACTTACTATGCTAGAGAAGGGAAATTGACTAGCTTCCCTACTTGCACCTTAATCAAGACCCTTGGTTGGTTCAATGATTTTGAACAAGTTTGTAGACACACCAAGTAGAATTTATAATGTATGTCCTTACAACTATAAATGGTGATACAATGCTTTAGATGTGATCAAATGATGAAAAAATGACATCATTATCCTATGATCCAAAATAATCTAGGGCTTTGTCCTTTTTATGCAACACCCTAGTAGTGTTCAAATTTGAATATTATGTGTTTGAGTCTATAGGAAATGGCTAGTTGGAGACAAATCAACTTGGGTCTATAATTAATTTTAAATTTGAAAAGGTGGTTTGAGGCTACATGTGTGGTCCTTGGCCATGTTTAAGGTTGTAATTGTGGTCTTCAATCAAGACTAAAAGTAACATATTTAATGATTAGGTCCAACTATTAGGGGAAACAAACTTAAAATCAGCCCAACAAATATTGCACAAAAGGACACTAGACTAGTGCACTATGGACAAAGGGTCAAAGTAACTCTAAACAAGTGGGGTACAAAGTGTTAAGGATATACTTTCACCCATGAGAACTTCTATGAGTTATGAATGCCAACGTAAATCAACAATTATCATTAAAGTAAATAACAAGCATATATAAAAAGGACATGGATATGATCAATGATTTGCATGTGCTCCATGTAATGATGGTTTCATCTACAAACCTAAAAATCATAAATTCCATTATTATCATCTAATAAATATCTAAAATATCCATGAATAGAAAATTAGCAATGTCAATAATCAATGTGTGTAAGTAAAAAACATGGGTGTAAGATCATAAAGTGACTCCTTAGTTGATCAAATGTCCTTGTTGTTAGAGTTTCCAATAAACTCCATAAAACCAAGATCACTTGCAAAACCTGGATTAGCCTTCTAGAAGGAGAAAAAACAAATGTGCAAGAACAATTTGCAAAAGATGTGCAAATAATATTATTGGGAATTAATGAATTACATGAGATTACTTGCTTTAATAAAGCAATATGCAAAACCCTAAAGGCAAAACCTAATTAGGACTTAAGTAAACTTAATAAAGTGTAATTTTAAATCTATAATTACACCAACAACCCTCCTTAAGTGCATCTTAGGGAGAATAAGAAACATGCAAATAATGCAATGATGGGTCTCAACTATAAGACTATGTTAGGTACCCATGTACATATGCAATGCAAAAGAAATAGAGAATGCAACCGAGTGATGAAAGATGGAGGACTCCAAAAGACCTCCCAAGTAAACCATTCATCACATAGATACATAAAAAATGCCTCCCATAAGAGGGAAAGATATGATGAATGAATCTAGAAGCTATATGTATCTTGATGTCGATGTTGAACTATGACTAAAACTGATCCATAGGAGCAAGTACCATGAAGATTCTGGAACATTAGTCATAAGATGAATGGCCCTCAAACTGAGATGTGACCTGATGAGAATCTAATACGATTTAGGATCATTAACCATAGGCTCTCAAAATGAGACATGAACTGATGCGAACCAAAATATGTCAAATTATGAGCAAGATTGTGGCCCAAATAAACTACATAATCTAGATAAAACTCATGTGAGTTGTCATCAAAATGAAGATGGGATCAAAGAGCATGTCATGTGACTACACTCTAATCAAATTATTATGTAATAAACCCCCCTAATGAAACTTTATTGAAGTTCATTTATTACAACACCCCAATATTGTAAAAGGAGAACATGCCAAACATGCAAAAATCAAAGAGAAAATGAAAACATAAAGCATGCAAAAGGAAAGATTGCATGCAAGGATTAATGTTCACATATTCCTCCATGAAAAAAAATTGACCCCAAATCTATGTAGAGGATGGAATCAGCTTTCCAAGGATATAAATTCTTTGAAAAACGAGCACTATATGCTCAAGTTATGATTTTTTGAAAAAATGGGTAAATTTTGTCAGCTGACAATGCAGAAAAGGCCCTTTTTATTTGATTTCTGAAAAATTTACTTGTTGCATGAAAAACTAATGTATACCTATGAGACCATAAATTGTCTCATATTTTATCAAACAAAATCATCTATTTCTTCCTAATGCATTAGTGTTAAAGTGGATTTGAGTAATGATTGAAAGTTCTTTAATTGTTTAAGGTAGAATGTAAAGAAATATTTGATTTATTTTTAGTAATTAAATGTGATCCAAATTTCCTCTAATATGTCTCCATGAAGTGTTTAAAATGATACAATGCAGATAAATGAGTTATTAAATAACTCATGGTAAGAAGAAGTTTCATAGACACTTGCAGAGAGAGCTCTAGACACTTGAAGCAATTAACTCTTGAAAGATTTAGAAGGCTTTGAAGAAGTAATGAGAAGATAGAGAAGACTCCCAACACACTCCTACATTCATGAAAATTATGGAGCATCATTCATTCCTAAATTAATGGGATAAGTATTTGTTTCATGTTGAGTTTTAAGATCTCTCATAGTTATTAAATTTCATGCTTCCTTCTTCCACCAAAGATAACTCAAGTTACCACATCACTCAAATGTTGTTGAATTATTATAGCATGTTATTCATGCTAAGGATCAATGATTTGGTTGGTAAACTGAAGAAAAATCCTTCCATTCACGTGGAGAAATGAACGTTCCTTAAAAATCAAGCGCCCAGAAATTGTGAAAAATGCAGTCTCAGTAAACCAGTGATTTTCTCCCTCGTTTCTTAAGAAAATTAAAAAATTAAAAATGATCTGGAAAGTGGATTTGAAGGACTAAAAACCCTTTTGAAAATTTGGTATTATTTGTAGCAGGGAAGGAGCAGTACATGTTATAAAATGACTAAGACAAAAGTGGCGTGATGGAGGACAACAACTTCAATTTTCTGAAAGTTTTGTAAACAACCCCTCAAAAATAGGATCTTGGATCCAAATTCTTAGTGGATTGGTTGGATAGATATAGAATATGAATTCTATAAATACAATGTAATCATTTGACCAAAAGGAGGGGATTAGAAAGGCTTGTTTCAACCCAAGGAAATAGGATATATCTAGTTTCATTTTCTAGCAATGTAATTCCAGATTTCTAGATTAAATTTGAAACCAAGAAAGCTTTTCATTTCTAGAAATTGTGAAGTAGTTTAGTCTTTACAATTCATGCAAGTGTGCCTTAGATTAGTTCCCTTTCATACAAATTTCCTTTCATGCAAATAGGATTTATTTCTGCAAGTAGAATAGACTGTCAAGCAAGTTTTCTACTTTCTCTTGCAGATAGCCATGGACACTGCCTTGGATTGATAAATTAAATGATGAGGATTACAATGACCCCATCAATACCTAGATAATATTTTGGTGCTACCAACAAAACCCATAAAGTATTTTTGAACCCAGAAAAAAAAACATGCGATTTGGTAAAAATCAAAAACTTCACCTGCAAGGAAAATAACTAGGATTTTGGCAACCCTTTCTGCAAATTATACTCACTGTCTGCAAAATCTAGTAGATACCAAGATGGAATTTTGTGTTTTTTAAAAAAAATGAGAAATTAATTTTCTCAAAAATACACGAAGAAAAAGATATTAACTATTTTTTATCCAAAATGCACCAAAAATTTCCTCAAGGTCGATCCTTTGAGGATCCCCAAAAAAACTCTTTGATTGAATTTCTCCTAGATCTGAGAAGGGGCTTGCAAATCAAAGCTCTAATACCATGTTAGAGTTTCCAATAAACTGGACATAAAACCAAGATTACCTGCAAAACCTAGATTAGCCTTCTACAAGAAGAAAAAACAAAGATGCAAGAGCAATTTGCAAAAGATGTGCAAATAATATTATTGGGAATTAATGAATTACATGAGATGACTTTCTTTTATAAAGCAATATGAAAAACCCTAAAGGTAAAACCTAATTAGGACTTAAGTAAACTTTAAAAAGTGTAATTAAATATTTAATTACACCAACACTTGTCTTCAATAACCTAAAGGACTTTACCATAGCATAAATGGTGGTTGCCACCTAGCTTCACCAAATCATGATCCATAAATGGATCATTTTAGGTGAATAAGGGATATTTTGGCAAGAGAAATGGGGTAATTATAGTCCAAAGATCTATAGGTACCCCAACACTCTTGTGTAGTCTATTTATACTTGAGAGGATATAGTAAGAGAAACAAGCATATGCGATAAGAATCTAGAAGGCATATATAACATACAATATCATAATATCAAAATAAAAAACTCATACATCCATTGCACACATGCATCCTTATAAATCCTTTGTATTATATCATAACATGTACAAAAGGGCAGGTCTTAGTCTCTGCTCCTTTGATATATATATATATATATATATATATATATATATATATATATATATATATATATATATATATATCTATTCTATCTTATATATCTCTATCTTATCTATCTAAATGTGATCTACATCGCCTATATACATGTATTCCCTTGAAGGGACATGACTCCTAACAATAGGTAATGTCCTTTCCTTGCACTATGGATCTCTTCCAATAGCCTATGATATGCTATGTTTATGCCATTGACCTACTCGCATCATCCCCCCTTTTAAAATGATGTCTTCTCCTCAAGACATGTTGCTTAGTTGGGAAGGATGTTTTGATACTCAATCTTCATTCTAGCCAATGTGGCAGTCCAATGTGCATGTTCCTGGAGGAGTTTGCCTATATGTCCTTATATTTGTGTCAATGTATGCTCTACCTCCCAGAGAGTAGTTGGAGTTGAAATATTAGTAGTTATTTGTTTGGTCTCTTTCAAAATGAGTTACAGGAATCTCAACTCATTACTGACAACTTCCCTCAATTGTTGTTGCTATTTTAATAGCTCCCTTTGAGTATGGATTTGCTATAGCTAGAGGTTTTGATTCTCTACTCGATCTCTTGTTGTTTTGGTTAGATCTTGTAACGGGTCATAGTCCACTTGGGCTATCTAGTCCTCCAGTTGAATGGTTTGGTTTTAGAGACTCTTTGTTGTATTCAACCACTGTAAACAAAATTGGTATGTCAACCTGACCTCCTTTATGTTGTCCTCGGTCTGCTTGAGTTGTTGCTCGAGCTAGGATTATGTGGTAGCACATCTTTTGACGAAATGCTCGGTATTCTAATTAATCATCTCATCCTAGGCCTCCTTTCTTATTTTGGCCTTCTAGAATGTCAATTCCATATGTAATCAAGCCACCAGTTGTTTAAGTTGTTGAGGCATGGAAAGGGATGAATCTCAGGAAAAGTGTGGAATTACTTCCTAGAGTGTATCTATAGCCTCAGGTGTAATTGTTTCGCTTTTTCTACATGTTCTTATAGAAGCTCCTCTCTGGTGGTTGCATGAAAGATGTCCCCTAGTTGTATCTTTTGAACGGGTGGCATGCTAGATAAATTTACTTCAGTTCCTACCAATGGTATGTGTAACAGTTGTGGGGAAGTTATGTTGATGTTGCGCTAAAAAGATCTTGATGTTAGAGATAATATTTGATGGGGTAGATACTTCACTAGAATCTTCTCTATTTTTTTTGCCTTCTCCTCTAGAAACTTCTACTTTTTCTTCTTTTCTTTCCATGTTTTCACCCGTGTTGGTCCTTGTTTCCTCGAGAGTCGTGTCCTCCAGAGTTGAGCCCTCAACTTTCTCTTGGTCCTTGGTCATTTCTTTGTAGAGCATTCAAGTAGCGTCTTTTTTCTCCTTTTGGATGGCTTCCATGTCCTTCATATCATTTGTCATAAGTTTGTCAACCCGGTGCTTGGTCTAGAGCTCTTGTGCTTGTGCTTGTGCCAAAGCTTGTTTTTGTTCTTCTATGATGTTTGTGTTTATTGATGAGATGGCTTGCTCCTTTATTTATTCATCCCAAGCTAGGGCCTTAGCTCTTTTTTCCCTTATTACTGTTGAAATTTCTTCCATAAATCATTTTATATCCTCTTTGAGGCCTTTATTTGAGTGGTTCACATATCGTACCAAACTTTAAATTATTTTATCTTTATTCTCCTCATTGTATTCCTCATATGTTTTGAAGATTTGCAGTAGCATCCCATGGTGAATGATGGCTTTAAAAATTTCTATCATGGTAATGGGATCTTCCGGAAGTACCAGAGATTGTTGCTCCAAATTTACTTCTGGTTGTTCTGGAGCTTCTTCTTGTTGCTTTGATTTACTTGGTGGAGGGGTGATCGGATTTCGTTGTCTTCTTCTATTTTTCTATAGAGGCTTCTTGACCTCTTCTTCTTCTTCTTCTGATATCTCCTATGTGTTGGCTTCTTTCTCCTCCTCCTCTATCTTCCTTTTGGCCTCTTATTTAGGCCTTGCATGTCAGGTTCTTTTTGGGGCTTACAGTAGCTTCCCTAGGTGAGAAAATATTGCTGCCAATGTAGAAGATCCTTCATATTTCCTCAATGGGGTGGTTTGGGACCTTGTTGTTCTTCTCCCAAAAGGTTTTGATTGTGTTGTGGTAACTATATCTTTTTTGAACCCTCCTTTCAGTATGCCCCATTGTTTATATAGTTTGCTTTTGTTCTTCTCCAAGTCCTCCTTGGCTTCTTGGACAATTTTGTTGTCCATGACTTCCTTATATGTTTTGAATCTCTCCACATTGGGATCCATGGGGTGTCAGAGCAAGGTTGTTGTATATGCATCTATTTCTTAGGTGGAGACTTTGTACAATAATATTGGAATCTAGACAGTATGAGGTTCGACTGCCTCCATATATGTAGTCTTTTTCTACCAAGAATTTTATAGTGTTGGCATATTGTTGAGTTGATGCGTAGGGGACCCTCTCCCTTAGTTGCATTTGTTCTTGGAAGGTTTTTGAAAACCCCCAATATGTTGATTTACATGATTGTAGGTTCAAAAATTTGCAGGAATGGTACTTGATTTGAGCAACTACGGTCAGACCTTCCCTTTGAAACTTGGTAGTTCTTTCAAAAAATAAAACATTAAATGGATGAGTAGTGTACCATACCAGAAATGGTAATTGGAGTTCTTGATTTTGTGAAGGTTCTCCAATAGTTGTTCCCTCGTAACTTTGCACAAGTCGAATTCATTTCCTTCTATTACCATTTGGTAGGCGATGTGAATGGTAGTGGCGGTTGCAGAGTCTTCCTAGTCGGTGTAGTATATCTTGTAGGCAATTCCCATTTCCACATATGCAAACTCCAGGATTTTTTATTGTCTTCAAGCTTAAGCTCTTTTCATCCAATGTCACTTCAATCAACCTTTCTACTTCACTATTCTTAGTGGCCTTTTTGGTTAGAATCCAACCTACCATTCTCAACCATATCATTGCATGGATGGCTTCCTTTTTAATTCTATAAGGCTTATCCAAGTATATGAACTCATCATGTACCCGACTCAACATGATTCAAACCCATTCATCTTCATCATAGAAAACTGAGTAATCTTTCAATACATCTAGATTTTGGTCAATCTGCATGTATTCCAGTTTATAGGTTTTTTCATCTTCTCTAGCAGTTGGTAGCAAAGGTCTTCAATTTTGGTGTGATTAATTTCTACAATCTATTCGTGGATGTATTTATGGGCATCCTCCAAGTAGACGACATTGTGGGGTGTTGATGAGAATGGTCCATCTTTGTTGGTCTGCATTGCTTTGTATGGGTACCATTTGAAGACGAGTCTAGGTTTCCTAGAGACTTTTATTACTATTGAAGCAACCATTTCTTCATGTAGGAGGATTTCAAAGGGCTTTATGAGGAACTATTAAATTTCTTAGTAGATGCTTAGTGCAACTCGGCTCGTAATCACTTTTGTGAGGATTGAAGTAGGGGAATGGTCTTATATAGGATTGACTAATGGGGTATGAGTTGTGGTACAATGATATGGTAGCTGTGTATTTAATGATCTACCCATTTCGTGAGTTTTTTAAGCCATTGGGTTGATTTGACATGTGGCATTTATATTTAATTTTCTTAAGGTTTAAACTATGGTACATAGTATACATTAAGTGTTATATAGTTTAATGTGTTCAATTTGGAAATAGGTAATAAGGCTTCAATCATGCTTTGTTAAAGTTCCCTACCGTGAGTGTACCATCTAGTTAACATAGTTTGACTGCTTTAGATTCAATTATGTCATGGATGTAATAGGGTCCTAACCGTTGAACCTTCAACTTTCCCTATTTTTCAAACTTGTTGTATAGTAGTACCAAATCCCCTATTTGGAATGCTTTCAACTACAAGTTTCTGTTGTGTCATGCCTTCTATATTTTCCTTTCTAACTGGTGGTAATACATAATAATATGTTGAAATTCATCTATTCTCATTATCAAGGATTTATCCTCTTCTAATCATAGAGTTAGTGCAGTACATATGTTGGGAATTGTGAAATTAATGGGTATTGTTGCATCCAAACCATATACTAACTTAAATTGTGTGAATATTCCAGTTCTTTTATAGGTCATGTGGTATACCCAGAGTACCATAGGTATCTTGATATCCCAATCTATGTAGTTCCCCTCACACATCTTGGTTAATGTTTTCCAATTATTTTATTTAAGGCTTCACTAGCTCAATTGGCTTGTAGATAGTATGGGGAGATTTTATTGTGTGTTCCCATAAAGTTCTACAGTAGCTCCTTTATCATATTGCTTATGAAGTGTTTTCTTTAATCACTAACTATGTTTAAAGAGCATCCATATTTGGTGATGATGTTTTCATATAGAATTTTTGTGACAATCCTTGTAGTACAATCTCTAGTTGGTTTTGCTTCCACCCATTTTGTTAGATACTCTATGTCGGTTATAATGAATCTGGCTTTTGAATGCTTTATCAGAGGTTCAATTGGACCTATGAAGTCTATTGACCACTTCTCAAAAGGACTTTGGTCTAGTACCTGTCTCAATGGCATCTCATCATGTGCAGTAGGTTTCCCTACCCTTTGAAAGATATCACACCCCTTTGTATAAACTTTGGCATCCTTGTGTAACATTGGCCACCATAAACCCACCAGTTTAACCCTTCTTGTAGTGGTTTTTCTGAAATTATGTCCTTTGATAATTCCCTCATGCACTTCTCGTAAAATAGACTTCCTTTCATGTTTATAGACAAACTCTCCTTAATATGTCATCTTTCCCCATGTGGTGTAGTTCCCCCTCTACTAATGTGTAGGGTGTAACTCTCCTCACTAATGATTGTTTATCTTGTGAGAATATGTCTTTTGGAAATTCTATGGTAGATAGTAAAATAGTAATGTCCTCTAGTTCTTCTGATACTGTTGTAATGCTAAACAAATGTGTACTAAGTAATTCTTCTCCATGTGCATCTAGTTCTTCACCAGTTTCTATCTTTGATAGGTAATCAAGTCCCTGGTTATTCTTTCTAGGTTTTACCATGATCTTAAAGTCAAATTATTGGAATAGCAACAATCATTTGGATATTTTCCCATGGGTTACTGATTTTTTGAGTAGGTATTTGAGGGGTTCATGATCTATGAAGAAGGTGAATGGTCTAGATAGTAATTAATTTCTATACTTTTGTAGTGCATACACCATTTCTAGTGCTTCTCTCTCCGTGGTAGTATAATTTTTTTCTATTGCAAATAATTTCTAGCTAGCAAACACTATAGGATGATCTTTATTTGCCTTTGGTTGGGTGAGTACTACTCCTATTGCAATTTCAGAGGAATCAACATGGATGTGGAAGGGACTATTCCAATCCAAAAAGATTAGGATTGGTGCTTTAGCAATCTTTTGCTTCAAATTATCAAAGGCCTTTCAAGCTTCTTTGTTCCATTTGATACTTCATCCAATTTTCTTTTTTAGGAGCTCTTCTAATGGAGTTGCAATATTGGCATAACCTTTGATGAATTTCATGTGATATATTGTGTATCCTAAGAATGTCTTGCCTTCCATAGCATTCTTCGGTGGTGAGAAATTTAGGATCAGGGCCACTTTCATTGGATTTACCATTAATCCTTCCTTGCATATGATGTGGCCTAGAAGTGTCCCATATGGTACTGCAAATGTGCATTTCTTCAAGTTCAAAGAAATTTGCATGCTTCTACACTAGTTTAGCATCATCTGGAGAACATGAACATGGTCTTTCACTAGGTCGTAAACTATCCATTTGTCTTAATAAACTTTAAGAAAATCATGAATAAAGTCCTTGAAAGTATTAATCATTATTCGATTGAATACTGTTGGAGCATTCTTTAATCCAAATGTCATGACTATGTACATATAGGATCCCCATTCAGTCACAAAGGTTATTTTGGGTTGATCATTTTCCTTGATCTTTATTTGGTGGTAATTGGAGAAGTCATCAATGAACGAGTAAATTTCTCTTCTGACAACTCTAGTATTTCCTATGTAAAAGGTGTGGGGAATGGGTCATGTATGCATGCTTTGTTTAATTCTTGGAAATCAACACATACCTTGATTTCTCCAGTCTTTTTGTTTTGTACTACCATTGGGCTTATACATTCCACATCTTCTACTAGTTTGATTATCCTGGTGGCTAATATCTTATCTATCTCAATTTTTACTTTATTTTTCATGTTAGGGTTTAATCTATATGGTCACTTTAAGACCGGTTTGGCACCTTCCTTCAGTTGAATTTTTATAACTCCAACTTCCTCTTTGATTTCTTTCATTTTGATAAAGTTTCAGAGAAATAGATCTTGGAAGTCTATTAATGCTTCAATCATTTGTGCAACTACTTTCTCATCCCAATAATCACCTGTGTGCCAATTTAGGATCTCCCTCTACTGTAACATTCATTTCTTTTAGTTTAATTGTTTCATTGTAATATTTTTGTTTTGGGGTGGTGTATTCTTCTATTTCCCTCTCCCCCTGGCCTATTTTTATATCTGATGTTTGTTCTTCCTCGTCATCTTGTACCATGGGCAATATCTTTATAATTTGGTTACCTCCCATTCTGTCCAATCCTTATTATATTCATATACTTATTCTTCTGTTGATGGTGTGGAATGAGGATGTGGCATCAGTATCTCTCTTTCTTCTATCAGACTAAATATAATCTCCTTCATTTTAGTTAGTGCAGTTTGGATTTGAGGGTGTCCATTGTGGAATGAAAAGGTCTAAATGAAATCTGTAGTTAGTTATTTCCATGTTTTGGTCTTGACTATTCTTTCTTGATCAATGTACCAATTCCTTGCTACGAGGCATAATGTCTAATAGAATAAATGAATGTATAGTCAATCATTGTACTCATAATTTTCTTCCCAACAATATATACACATGTCTAGGTGGTGTTGTGGTAAAATATTGCCTTCATAGGGAGGTATATCTTCATAATCACCTACCTCCAATAGAAATATAGACTTTATCAATTTTTTGAATGACTCCCATTTGAAAATAGTTTTTTTGTAAGTGTTAAACCAACACGCAACAGTGCAGGTAAGAGTATGTGGTAAAGTTTCTAGCCTTTGTGCTTCAATGGGGAAGATCTTCTCTATTTGGGCTATATAGGGTAGTAACCCTCCTAATTTGGAATATTTGGGTTGTGGCTTTTGAGAATTCCTCTTTGTAATATGACATACTTGTCTAGGATTTTCATCTTCATCATTTCTTTCCTTTTCCTTGGTATTGCACATGTCCTACACTATACTGTCTTCTGCTGCCAATGATTCCTTATCATGAATACCCTTTAGGAACCAAAGATTATCTAGGAGAATACCTCTTGATTATCTTGTATACATGCCTCTAGTATTTTTTCACTATTGGTACTCCCTTCAATATCATTCACCTTAATCTCTCCCTCTAATTTGGACTCTTTTGGAACTTTCATTGTCAGTATGGCTATGGTGTTTATAATATGATCATTGTTCTCATATTATTTTGGATGGAGTTCTTCTATATAATATGCCTCTTGTTTGTTGCCTATGTGTATGTGGACTACCCTTTTATCATCTATAAAGGATATTTCCTCCTTTTGTCCATCTATGATTCCCTGGGAATCTACAAACAACCTTAGTTCTAACAATGCATCAAATGAGTTAAAGGTTTCTTTCATTGTTACTATTTCAAAGTCGACTATTTGTTTGATTCCTTTTACATTAACTTCTAAATTTCACTAGGTACCCAAGGTCTTCATTATGGTATCGTTCATTAAGCTGATGTTGTAGAGAGTTGGTTGTAGTATTGATCTGCTTAAACATTCCCAGATTCTCTTTGGGATTAAATTTGCATCTACTCCTAGATCGACTATTACCTTAGGGATCTTCTTGTGGTGTATCTAGAGATCAATAATTATTGGTCTTGTTTTCCAGTGTTTACCGACCATTCTAACTTGTGGTATGTTCCTCTTGTTTGAATATTTACTAAATTACCCTAATTTGGTGATCAGGTCGCGTTGTCTTACTAATTTTGCAAATTATTTAAGAGCTTTTACTTCTTGTTCCGTAAAGTAGTTGTTTTGTTCCTTATCTCTTTATTGTTCTTGTCTAAGAATTCTAGTCTATTCAAATATATAATCATAATGCTCCTTTGTGAGGTGAAATTCCCCTTCTTCCTCAAATCTCTCCTCTTCTTCCATGGTTGCCACATTTTTTTCCCAGTATATGTGCCTTGCTAGGTCACCACTCCTGCCTTACCCTTTTTCTTGGGCCTAGATTCTATGTGGTATTCTCCTTCGGTGCTACTCTCTTTCATAGTACAGTCTTCCTCTTTTCTAGTTTTGTGACACCTTCTGGTCCCTTCCTCTAGTTTCTTAGGAGTTTTGTGGAGGAGTCTAGCCCCTCTAGTTGTGTTTGAGTCTTGTTGTTTATCATTTTGGCCTTGTGACTATGCATTCTTGTAGTGTTGGTGCATTTTTTCATAGTTGAATGTGAGGTTTTTCTTAATCATTTTATTTCAATTTGGAATCTAATTTTATTTTGTTACTGGTTAAGAAGTAAATGATTCTTATCTTGGTTTATAAACTTTCTAATATTATGCCCTAATTTTATGAATGTGGTAGTTGCTATGATAGAATGATCATATGCAAATCCAGTGGTATGTGTTACCTTATTATGAATATAATTTTCATTCTTATGGATGCAACCATGGAAGTTTTTTTTAGTCATTATGATAATGAAATTATGCAATAATATTCATTTGTAAGTGAATCAATAGAATTGTATTTGTTGCATGTTAGGTACTTGTTTTTACATTTAGTATCAAAGCTCTAGGTTAAACACTAGGGCCTTTGTCTACCTCGCTTGATGCACTCTTCTTCTTTCAGGTTTCTATACAATGGAAAGAAGCATCATGCAACAAACTCAAGAGTCTAGACTTGGAGGCCCAAAACATCCTAATGAATAATAGGACAAATTAGATAGCATTCTAGCTATGTTAACTGATACCCAAGCTAGGATGAATGCTTTGGAATAGGAAGTTAAAGAAAACCATTTGTTGCTAAATTAAAGCACAAACCATGAAACATCTTCCAAAAAACAAGGCAGTGTTGAGAAAACTACAATTGAAGAAGTAAGGCCCAAAAATAAGTGGGCTAAGATTGAGAGTGAATTGGAAAAAGACCTTAAAAAGGTGGCACCACCCAAATTTTATGGTAAAACATTGGGGGATGGTGTAGAGGCTTGGATAGTGGCCATGGAAAAATATTACGAACTAAGAAACCTTTCAGATGAAACCAAGGAAATGTGGGTAGCCTTCCAACTAAGAGGAGAGACAACCACTTTGTAGGAAAATAAGAGAACTGAAAAAATAATTAATTGTTGAAAATCTCTCTTGGGACTTTTTCTTGTCCTTATTTAGGAAGCAATGGCTTCCCTAACTTTATTTTGATCAGAAAATGTCAAAATTCCAAGATTTGAGACAAGGGTAATTATCAGTCACTCAATACTGGGAAAAAATCACTCATTTGCTAAAATATGTGCCCTTGTGTCAGCAAGATGAGTGCTTCTGAATTACGAAGTTTATATTGGGACTAAAACCCCAAATTGGGGAAGAAGTGGATCTCCATCACCCTTGGTCAATGGATATTGCATTTGAAAAGGAAAATAAGCAGGAACAAAGACTCCTTGATATTGTTGAGTTTGGAAGGGAGAAAAGGGGAAAATATAAATCACAATAATTCCCCATCAAAAAATGTCTTTAAAAGGAAATTACAGAAAGGTAACCAGGTAGGAGATAAGACATCACAAAAGAGCACAAGAAAAAATCAAGGTAATCAGTTTGCTAAACCCAAGAATTATAATAATAGTGGTAATAACAAGGAAATTAACCAGGGTAAACCATTGAGCTAAAAGGGGCCCAGAGATGGGTACTATGTTTGTGGAGGGGGGCATTATGCAAACCAATGCCCACAAAGGGCAACAAGAAAAAATGGGAAGGGTGATCCACAACCTGTTTAACATCAAATTTTTACAGTAGTGAATGATAGACAGGCAAATTTTCAAGATACTCATATTCAAATGATAGGTAAACTTTGGGGTTATTCAATTGATATTTTAATTGATACAAGATCCACAGAATATTTCATAGACCCTAGAGTAGTTGATAAATTGCCTAGAAGAGCATGACCTGTGATGAAATCTTGGATGGTTCAATATGGCAACCAAGAGGAGAGGAAGGTAGACTATTATTTGGCTTAGAGTGAATTAGAGTTTCCAAGATTCGCTGGACTCAAGTGAACTTGTATGTGGCCCCTTTAGGTTCTTATGATGTAATTTTGGGAATTAATTGGTTGACATATCATAAAGCCACAATTAATTGTTTAGATAAGTTTGTATCATTCCTAGATGACTATGGGAACCCAGTTCAAATGTATGGTATTCAAAGACCAATCAGCCTTGGACAAATTTTTTCTATGCAAGTTTAAAAGGGCCTAGAGGAAGGGATGCACATTGTACGCCATTCATGTCGAGGAGCTAGAAAGTGATAAGACTCCATCATTGGAGGATTATCCTATTCTTCAAGAATTTCAAGATATATTTCCTAAGAAATTACTAGGACTACCACCTAGAAGGGAATTTGATTTTTCTTATGGTCTTCTTCCCCACAAAATCCACACTATTTTTTCTTTTTCCCATAAATTCCATAGAAAAATGCCTTAACTTATTGCAGTTAAAACAAGTTACATCAAATCTTCTTCCTCTTCCTCGTCTATGGCCCCTTCCTCCTCGATATGGGTCATTACCATTGTGCACTCTCGTACCTTGGATGGCATTAGCATTTCTCTAATTTTTCCATTGTGACACCTTGAACCCATGATCCTAGGCATACAAGGGTCCTTCTGCTAGTGCTTTTGCATAGGCCATTTCCCAGTCATAGTTTGGTTCTTCCTTCTCCCAAAACTTGTGAGATGGGCAGTCTGTTGTCTCATTCTCTGCAAATTCAATAATATAGAAATTTTAGTTTTCTAACATTGTTAAGGTCTACCCTCAAAGAATTTTCCTTCTTCTCTCCTATCTCCATTGGGCATTCATTCCTCATGTGGCCTTCTCTCCCACAATAAGAACACCATACGTTGGGCCTCTACTGGCGAATCTCTTGTTTCATAAGCTCCTATATCAACTGTAATTGGTCCATTTCTAGTTGTAACCATTCCATCTTCTTGTTTTCTCTTTCCTTTTCCATCTTTCTCCATGATTGACCCTTTATCCAACATGCTAATGTGACTAGTTCTAAATATGAGCCAAAATGTCTACTATCCAAGGCCATTATGAGTTTTGAAATTATGGTGGATAAGAACAATTATCTCTTTTGCTTATCATTTAATGATTCTTTAAGTCTTTGGGTTACCTTTTTGAATCTTCTATTGAACTCTAAGATTGGTTCATCTACACGTTGAGATAATTCTCTTAATTTTCTTACTCCTTTTGTTAGGAGTTTTGGACTATCAATATTTTCTAAAAATTCTTGTCTTACTTTTCCCCAAGGCTTAGTGTTCCAAGGGTATGCTTTTGATA
The DNA here is from genome assembly GCA_007258455.2 of Sequoia sempervirens. Lineage (NCBI taxonomy): Eukaryota > Viridiplantae > Streptophyta > Pinopsida > Cupressales > Cupressaceae > Sequoia > Sequoia sempervirens. Next base: position 306,775,206 of record VDFB02000008.1, read on the forward strand.
CCACTTTAGTGGCTCATTTCTCAAGGAAATGATGAAGTCAAATAGCTTCATGATTTTTTATTATTCATTTTGGCTTTGTCATATTGTTTCTAATAAGAAAACATGCTTTGTGATGTTATTAGTATCCTTTTCAAAGATTGACATCTTCATCATTGCGGTCATGTCTTCTTCTAGATGAGTCTTCTTTTAGACTTGTGGTACTGCTTCCTTGATTGCTAAAGGTGGAGTTGGACTTGGTGTAAATTTTTGACCTTCCACAATCATTTTGTTCCTCTTGGGTTCTTCCTCTTGGGTTATCCACCCAATATATTGATTATTACCTTCTATGCTATCCCAATACACTATATATATGTTTTCTAAAATTTAGGTTTCCTATCTTCTTCTCTTTCTTTGTCTATCCCTAAGTGTGTTATATCCAGTGTAGGAGGTGACTCTTGGTTTGGAGGGGGATGTCTATTCTTCATACCTTTTCATTTTAGTTGTGACTTTTCATTAATGGTTAATATCAGTTTATGTTTAGTTAAGAAATCCTCGGGGTTGAGATTTGGTTCCTTTAGTTTCCCATTTTATTCTTTTGCAGTATCTTTGGATTTTGGTTCCTTTCCTTTTCCTTTTTATTGTTGGTTGCACCCACATCGGTGCACTCAACAACACCCTTTTTGGTATGCTCCAGTCTCTTCTTAAAAATTCACTCTGTCATTTTTCTCGCCCGTTCTTTCTCTTTCCTTTCTCCTCTTTTTCACCACCTTTCTTCTCTTTCCTAAGTTTGTTTTAGTCTCCTTTATTTTGCATTCATATCTATTCCTAGTTTGAAGATTTCAAATATCTCTCTTTTCTTTTCTTTTCTCCTATTCCCATATGTGTTTTTTGGTCCATACTTATATCCTTCTTTCTATATATCTTAATTTTGAATGAACATTTTGAATAACCACATATTTTCATGGATCTTTGGGATCCCTCCCCCCTTTCCATTCATCATCCCCTAATGGCCTACCCCCCTCTCACAAAGGTGGCCCTTAGGGTATGACAAATTTTAATTTTCTATTAACTTCATTTTTCTTTCTACTTTATGATTCTAATTTATTTACTACTCACTCTAGGATCCCGACAATGGAACCAATGTTGACAAGAGAAATGGGGTAAGTACAGTCCAAAGATTTGTACCCCAACACTCTTATGTAGTTTTTTTATACCACAGAGGATGCAGTAAGAGAAACAAGCATATGCATAGAAATAATCTAGGAGTATATAACAAAAAACATCATAATATATAAAAAAAATACTCATACATCCATTTCACACATGTATCCTTATAACTCCTTTCTATTATATCATAACACGTACAAAAGGGAAAGTTTTAGTCTCTACTTCAAATATATATATATATATATATATATATATATATATATATATATATATATATATTCCTATTCTTTGTATCACTATCTTATCTATCTAAATGTGATATGCATCCCCTATATACATGTATTCCCTTGAAGGGACATGACTCCTAATAGCAGCTAATGTCCTTTCCTGGCACCATGGACCTCTTTCAATAGCCCGTTGTTGTGCCTTCAACACACACGCCCTGTTTGGAATGGGGACCCTCTCTTTCCTTCACCTTGTCGAGTTGCTTTTGGTTGCTACCTCATTTTGTGTGCCCCCTATTTTGGTGTTCAAAATGGTTAGTGAGTCCCAAAGAGTCATCTTAAATTGACCATGTCTTTTCCCCCTCAAATTTTCTGAGTTCTAAGTCTTTGTGGAATCCCACTAGCTGTTTTCCTTAATGTGTTGAAGCTGGCATCCATTAACCTCATCGGGCCCACCCTATCGAGCCACCCCTATCGGACTTTCGTTGCTCCTCCATTGTTTTTGTTACCCAATTTTCTCCAATGGGCTCAATCAGGGGAAATTATATTTCAAATTCGCACGTGGATCAAATGTGGCTCCCATAAGGGTTGAGCCCAACATGTAGATGCTCAGTTTTCCTTGGGAAGGACCTTATTTGATGCTAACTCATAGGGAAGTTTATTGGAGAGCTTCACCTCAGTCAGATTTGGAATAAAACTCATCAAAGAGGAAAGTTGGCAAGACCCTCTTGTTGTCTTGCTGACTAGCAATGCATTCTGTTCATTAAGAATATACTAGTCACCTAGACAGTTTAATCGCCATGGGTTGCTATACCTCTCGCCGACCACTGCACATAAGGCTAGGCTCACCGAAAGTTTTCCCTTTGGCATAAGGTCATGCCGACAGGGGTGGGGTCTCATTGAATAGAAAGGTTTGAGCTTGGGATGAATGAAGGCCTTTGGTGTAATCTCTTGCCGACTCAGAGGGGTTTCACTACAGCATTTTGAGCTTGTTGTTATGTCTCGCTGACAAGAAGAGGTCTCACCGAAAGAAATAGGAGATCAGGGAGATGTCTCGATGACTAACAGAGGTCTCAGTGAAAAAGAGTGCCTTCGCCAAGAAATGAAGACCTCGCTATGAGGTCTCGTCGACACATGGGTGTCTTGCCGAAGAAAGGCACAGTGGTATAATGATAGGGGTTCAGCGTGCGGTCTTCCCAACTCGCCAGAGGTCTCACCGATGCGAAAGATCATGCCAACATAGATGACATCGCCATAACGTCTGGCTTTCAGAATGATGTCCTGCCGATAGTAGGGTGGTCTTGGCGAAATGAAATGAGTTCAGAGGGAAGTCTCCCCATCAGAGTGATGTCTGGGTGACTAACAAAGGTCTCAGCAAAAGTTGTGTTGTTGTGATGTCCCCCTGACTTGTAAAAGTCTCCCCGACAATGAGATGAGTTCGTCGAAGGATATTGCCTTCGGCAAAAGGTCTTCCCGATAGCGATTGTCTTGGCGACCATTGTGGATATCAGTATGACTTTTTACCTTCACCATGAGGTTCTGCCGACCTAATAATATCCCGGTGAAATGGAGATCTCAGCGAAAGGTCTCACCGACCAAGAAGGGGTCTTGCCAAAATGAAATGAGCTTTGGTGTAAACGGAGGAGCTCGCCATGATGTCTCGTCGACTGGTGATACTCTCGTTGGCATGTTTTTTGTCTTCAATGTAAATGTGAGGAGATCGACATGATGTCTTGCTGACAAGTGAGGTCTCAGTGATGGAAAAGGATATCGGTATGACTAATGGAACTCGCTTTGACCTCTTGCTGATGAATGTTTGTCTTGTCGATGGTGTATATGATAGTGATAGGACTCTTGGTGCTTGCTATGACTCTTGCTGAATGTGGGTGTCTGGGAGATGAAATGTAGATATCAGTATAACCCCTATAGCTCGATATGAAGTCCTGCCAACAGTACCAAGCTACGTCAATAACCGTTGAAGGGCATAATCACATCAGGGAGACACAACTAGTGTCTCACCGATATTCGATTTTAATGGAGTGACCTTTGATCGTCTGAAAACCTATGTGGCACGAATTCAACCAATCTGAATGAGCTACAAGAGAGTTGTGGCATTTTGACCCTTGTGAAGAAGACTAACTAAATGTAAGCAACATGGATCTGCTATGAGAATAAAGCGATGAATCAATTCAATATCTAGGAGGTGTCGTTAGTAAACAGAGAGGCAGAGACCACAAGGACAACCGGGATGTCAACTGGCAAGAGTTGATCGACATTTATGGTAATGCTCAGAAGCATTCAAAGCGACTCTAAGGGAAGTTCGAGAGTAGACATGGAGGCTAGAAGTAAATGTTGTATTCCAAAAGATCCAAGGACTTCTCCTGAGGGCGATCCTTCATACCGACATGGATAATAGGGACATACTTAAATGTAGCATTAACTTCATTTTAAAAGATCTAGAGGTAGATCTTTTCTAAGGACTGATATTTTTGTAAGCCCTAAGGGCAGGGGCTGACACTCTTTGTATATATGGAATTTTTTACCTTTTTTGTGGGGAGTTCTTACTTGCATATTTTCTGCTTTGTGACTTTTGATAGTCCTTAGAGGAGAATACTGAGTTTTGTAACTCATTTATAGACATTGTATGTACAGTTTCACCTTTGGAAATTAATAAAGAAAGCAACTTTTGCCTTCTCAATTATCTGTTTCATTGAGTGTGTTGAATGATTGATAAATTTACATGTGAGTTTCTCTTATTCCTTGTTAATTGTCTCATTAATAACACTTTTAAGTAGAGGAGATGTGTAGATTGTAGGTTATAGGTCATGTTAGTGATGCAAACAGTTTTTAGTTGTGAAGAGAATTCATCATCCTTCTAGGACTGTATGTATCATAGCTTTCTTATGAAACATTTCTGCAATATCATATGAGTATTGAGTTGTGCATATCAACTTTTGCTAGTTGATTGAAATTGGCAACTATTCATGTTTCAAACAAATTTGGTGTATCACCATAGGAGTAGTTTCCGATTTATGTATTCCTTCTCTCTTTACCTCAGAAAGATTAGTAGTTTAGGTGATAACACAAAGAAAGCCAGCCTTCTCCGGAGGTTCATTTCTACTTTAGGTGACCCATAGCCTTGAAATGATCCCATGTTTCTCTAGAAAGCTCAGTTTTTGTAACTTTGCATAGAGTGCAATTTTTAGAGATAACAGTTTCAAAATGCTTTCCTCTAGCGGCTTTTCGCCCATCGGGTTCCAGAGCTATCTTTGCCATCGATTTTCCACCAAACTTTCAAGCAGCCGTCAACCAACTGCCACCCGACCATCAAATCCCGATGTCTCTGGCACTATTTTTGAAATTGCCCCACCAACCTTTGGACCCACCGTACCTAAATTTATGAGGCACATTTAATGAGGGAAAGTCTATAAATAGTCTATTCTCACCTGTCATTTTCAATTGTCAGTCACTCAGAGATAGTCAAAACTATCTAGAGCCATCTCCCTCTGCTACCTTTGAGCCCAAAAAATCTCACAGTTGATTCAACGCCTTTGTTAGCTGGTTTCTCGACTTCATTCATCAGATTCTCAAGGTGAGTTTTCAGCCCCGCACCCTGCCTTGTGTTCTATTTGATTTCTTACTAAACTAGTGAATTTGAAAGGGAAAAGACTCATGAACTAGGTAGAGAAAACCCAAGCACACAAAACCCATATACTCAAAATCATAAAACCCCTCAAAACTCACTCATTATTCGACCGTTGAACCTTGACTCCCTAGTGTCGTTCTTTAGCCAGAGCATTCATGCTCTGCAGACCCGCGTACTCCCATCATTGTCGCTAGCTCTCGAAAAAAATATAACTTACAAATGACAAACCTCTCTTTCGGGTCCTCCATCTTGGTAAGACTCCATCCTTTCACCATTTAAACTTGGTCAACTCACAAGATGAAACAAAGTCCAATGAGCCACTTGGATCTGCCCCCTCAGGATTTCATTCTCGGGGCATCGTTAACAATCTGCTGCTCTAAACAACTTTTTGACCTCAACTTTCTAGCACTCGGGTCTTGTCCCACTGATTGCCTCTAAAAATCATGTTGGAAAAATCTTGAGTCCGGGCTTGTATTGGATCCTGCCTAGCGGATTTCCACTGACGGAACTCTATTTGTGTCTCACCATCTTGGGCGGTTTTCATGACACTGCAGCCTAACTTTTAGACCTCGACTCCTCCTCTGTCGGTTGAATTCATGCACCAACGACCAAGTGCCAAGTATCCTTAGGGTCCTGCCTCATAGACTTCCAGCATTCTGATCCCCGAAACCTGACCTCGCCTCGATCGCGGAACTATTGAATGACTAAGTAAACACAAAATGAGCAGCCCCATCTCCATCTGGACCCAACGTGTCGGGTCACCTCCATCAGAACATTGTCTGATGTCTGCTATATCAAATGGAAATCTCTTAGCGGACATCCACCTCCTCCAACCCGAAATGCCTAAAAGACGGGAGAACTATGCCACTGCCCCCCAGAGCTACGGGTCCTGCCCATCGAAACTCCGCCCCTAGAATGACATCCTGCCATAACTGTTTTGAACGAAAGACTCAAACTGCAAAGCTCCTTTCTGATTCTGATTTCGCAAAAGATGATCCAAATTCCCTACAATCACTAAATGGACTTTGAACCACATGTTGAGATAGGGAACTCTCTTTAATGGACTTTACAAATTGATAAAACATGAAGGCGGATCAGGACAGGCAGGTCGTCATGGCCTGATTGTCGTCCCTCATGCAGCAGCTCTAAAACAACCATCAGCCCAGGGAATTCTGACCCCTGGGGCCCAAATTATTCAAACTCCCTCCTATGAACTACTAATGTCAATCTAGATGATATGTTAGATTTCTCAAATGTTGAATTATCCAATCTAACTCTATTTGTAGGGTTTCGGCTAACACCCCCATGTTTTCATGCTTGAATATGTTCACCTCTCTTTTCCTGCAAGGTATATGGAATAAGGTGTAGGACCTTTGGGAGAGGCCGTAGAGAAAGACAAAGGGAAGAAAACAACCAAAGCACCCCACGAAAAGGACGATAAAGATTAGATGAAGTATAAGTTCCAAGGGGAACCTCTGAACTCCAAAGTCACCTCAACTTGGAAATAGATCACAGATACAAACATTGGACATGTAGACCTTGATGAATTCAAGAAAAGGGTTTGGATCAGCCCTAAAACAAAGAATGCAAGAAATATCAGAAGCAGTGGGTTGGCCAAAGCTGTAGGCTTCCCTCCTGCCCTCATCGCCCCTGAGCTTGTTATGGCCTGCAGGGAGGCATACCAAGAGGAGACAAGAATAGTAGTAGACAAAGACGAAAACATCTTGGATGACATGACTGCTAAGGAAATAACAAGGTTTTTTCATATCCCTACCTTCGGGGAGATGGAAGTGCCAACCATGGATGATGGCAAGGCTATGTGGGATCAAGACCCCCTCAAGTGTAAAAGAATTTTTAATCAGTACTAGTTGAAGGAGAAGAGGGGCAGTGCAACTAAGGTGCCCTAGGAACTCTTCCCTAGTGACTTCTATGAGGACTACCATGACTTGGTGACCTTGCTGAGTAGAGTCATGGGCCTCCCAACTATAGCCTATTTCTAAGACTGGATGGTATATTTCGTAGAGGAGATTCTCCATGGAGAAGCCAAGTTTTAGTGGGCAAGAATAATCAGTGATTGCTTCCATGAGCAATTTATGGCTATAAAGAAGATCTCTAGATTTTACATGAAATCTTACTTGGTCTATTCATTGGCCGAACATATGCAATATAGAGGCCTATTTAGAGCTCTAGATGAGGAACCAGGCAGGGAGTTGAAAGTCTATGATAAGTACCCTCAACTATAATTCAGAAACTTCAAGAGGGACTACTACAGAGTCAATGAGGCTTTCATAGGTCATATTGTTAGATTGCTTAGGGGTGACTTTGAGAGAAGAGACTCCCACAGTTCCAACGCTTTCCTCAAATAGTTTGCCTTCTTATTCATCCAGTATCCGAAGTTCACCTACATTCATGCTAAAGGATTAAAAAAAAAACCATACAAGTTGCCCTGGTATCCTAATGACCGGATAATACAATTAGAACTCTCTTAGCATCTACAACAAGCACACACCCTTTTGAGAAGCAAGCATAAGGTAGGGATTCCTTATCCCCTCTCCTTCAGCCAAGGGCTATGCAAACTCCATACCTCTCAGTGTGCTGACAATTCAGATAAAGAACTGGTGGAAAACCATTTGAGACTCCATACTTCTAGGCCACAGATGGACCTCTATGGTAAACTCAAGAAGGCAATCAGGTCTGAATATTCCCATCTACACAACGTTGACAACTTTTGGGCTAATTGCAAGGATGATAAAGAAGTACGGATGAGGCACTATATGTGGATGACTGCATACTTCGTAAAGAGGGTCAACCTATTCCCAGTACTCAATCAGGTGGAAGAAGATGAAAGCACGATCATGGATCCTCAGTACAATACAATTACCAATCTATCATTGCCATTGATTGATTGGAATGAGCAAGAGGTTGATGACCTAGATATTCTGACCAAGCTCGTCGAGGCCAGAACAAAATAATGGGTTGATGGAAAAATTTCCCAATTGAAGCAGCAAGGGGTCACTTTGACCTATGAAGGGCTCGAGAATGAGCCAACAACTGAAATAGATAGTGGGACATCTACTACCCCATTAGGAGAAACTTCAACATCTCCTTTGACCACTAGGTCAAGGAAGAGGAAAGAAGCTACAGAACAACAGCCCAACCCCAAGGTATATGCGAGAAAGGCTTCAGAAGGAGAACCTTCCAAGAAAGATAATAGATCAAGAAGTTTCATGAAAATTCCCACCATTCAAGAGGATCTGCTCCATGAGGGAGATGAAATGGAGGTCGAGCAACCAAAATATCCACCTGCTACCTCCGCTACTGTTGCCCCTCTACCTGCTTCTCAGGCGATGGTTGCAACTTCTCCGCTAGCAGTGGATATCTCGGTCCACCTTGCCTCTTCTCCACCCACCATGCAGGTTGTGACCATTGACTCTTCTTCCGCTACCACCTCTTCGCTTTCCTCTACTTCCATGTCTTTGATAACATCACTATCCCTGGGAACAACAACAATACCAATGCCCGTGCTCTCACTTCCAGAGACCTTTTCCTGACATATGCATAATGTTCCCACAAAACTCTTGGGAGTGCTGATGAAGCCGACTATTTAGGCTGCCTTGGTAGAAATTCTTGCCAATATTCTTTCCTCCACTCCTCCAACTGAACCACCCAAAATGAAATCCACAATGGAAATATCCATGGAGTTGGAGTGACGAGAGAAGGAATCCACAAGGGGGGTCACAGAAGAAGTAGATGATTACCATGAACATCTAGAGTTCTAGCACCTACCAATTGATGAGGTGGTGCACATAATAGAATCATCCTAGAGTGATGAAGAAGATGTAAGCACCAAATATATTATGGAGACATTTGATGCAAATCTCGAGGAGGAGATAGCTCGACAGTTGAGGGATGTCGGAGAGGAGGTAGGAAATCTGCCTTCTGAAGAAGAAAAGGAATCAAGTGATAAGATGGAGGAGGACAATGAACCTCCAACTAGGGAGTGTGATAAAGGCCTCGAGCACGATGAAGAAATGCCTCTCTCGGAAGAGCAAGAACAACAAGAAAATAAAGAACAAGAAGACGTGTCGCCTCAATGTGAGGAAGAAGAAAAGAAAGAAGAAGATAAACCCCAAGAAGAGGCTGAAACTCACAAAAGCCCAGGAACAGAGCAACTCGAAGAACATGGGCATGAAGAAGAAGAAGAAGAAAAGAAAAATGCCAAAGGGGAAGATAGCCCCAAAGAGCATACAACCAGCGAATCTCCACAAAAGGAAACTATATTCATTCATGATTCAAATGAAGAAGAAGGAGAAAGGACCGAATAAGAGACTTTAGCCGGTAAGGTGATAGAAATTGAACACGCCCATCAAGAAGAGCATGATCATGAATCACTAAAGGGGGAATCTCGTATGCCTGAGTGGCTTGAGAAACAACTGGAGAAGAAATCTCCTACCCCAAAGGATCCAAGAGCAAGATTGGAGGCCATATTGGCCCGAGCCCAAATTAGCACCAAGAAAGAAAAGAATCCTAAAGTTAGATCCAAACTGACTATGGATGCCTCTGGATCTAGAACTGTGCAAATTGCCATGCCAGTTGTGGGTGAAGAAGGGGTAGACTATAACATCTTCACCATAGACTTGGGGACATCCACCAAGAGAACAAAAAATAGATCATATCCAAGAGTCAGTTGCCATAGTGGTACATCTGATGTAGAAGGATAAGATTTCCAAGGAAGAACTAAAAGCACAACTGGCTGATTTGATTGACTATATTAAAAAATGGTTGTGAGTAGAAGAGCTCCCCACCACATCCTCGATGTCACCACAATTGTTGTCCAAGGACCATATCGACAAGCTTGAGAAAAGAAAGAACTAGACTAAGACTATGGAGGATTGGTTCCAACATGTCCTATATGCTAGAAACATAGGCATCAATCGTGCTGTTAGGATAGAAAATAAGTTCTTAGAAGTACAAAAATACCTTGAGGGCATGAGGAAGTTCTGCACGGACTTCCCAAGGGTATACAGGTCAACCTATCCTAAAATTGAGGCCATCCTCAAGCTACCTCAGAAAACATGGGAAAAGGAGCTTGCACTGACAGAGGACGATCATTAGCTAGTGGATATGTGGAAGCTAGACTTCAATCACAGAAAAGAGAAACTAGAGCAAGAGATTTATAAAGTGGAGCCTAACATTGACTGGGCCAAAGACATTAGGGAAGACTGTATTTAGTATTTGAAATTAATGATAGGTTACGATATGCTCATTGTCGAGATTGATCTGGAAACGATAAAGCCTTATTTCAATAAGAAGATGGAAGATGGAATGTTGGGCGATCTTACCACAGATTTTATGAGTTTTTCTACTCAGGCTTTCACCCAATCTGAATAGGTCAAGGATAACACGACTAAGAGTGATGGAGATTGGGATACTCTCACAGGCCGATCCAAGCAATGGAACTACCTGGTGCTCCGATCTAATATAATGGAGATCGATAAGCTCCAGACATTAATCAACAAGTTCATGGAATATGCCACTTTGAAGAAGCAGGAAGGAAACCCGGTCATTGATGAAAAACTCCACACAAAATAGCTGTAGCAAAGAAAATCAACAAAAGACAAAAGTGCTACAGTGCTTCCACAAGAGGACAAAATAGGGAAAAAGACAAAGATGTATTTTAAATTGTAATATATTTGGGGGTAGGTGGAACCCTAGTTTGTAGTGAATCTTGGACACACAATGCAAATCAATCTTGGCCATTTATTTTTCTTTTTGAACACTATAAATAGGGGGTCTCCTCTCATTTTCAAGAGAGAGTTGAGTTGTTGTAAAGGCATGCTGCAGAAATTTTAATAGAAGTTCATTGGCTTTTGGTGGACTCTTGAGTTTTTATTGCATGTGACATGGTTTATCTCCCATAGTTAGTTGATTTAGATAGATTTACTTTGTTGTTCTTCATGTTTTAGATTACTTTGATAGATTAGTTAATGTTGTTCAATGGTTGTGTAGATTTTTGTTGTGTTAATGCCTTTCTTGTCCATACTTTTTGTTGTTTACTGATGGTAGATAGTTGTGTAAAGTTAGTCTAAGCATAAATTAAAAGCTGCTCCAAACTTCTATCTTTTGTTCATGCATGTTTATGGTGAATTAATGGTTGAATATTTGCAATCCTTATAAGCTTGCACAAGTTTCATGATATTGTGAGTTAATCTAGTTAAGCGAAATTATGTTTTGGGAAGGTTGTCTGCAGTAGAACCTTCCATGATCACTGTTCATCGCTATTTTCAAATCTAGGAACTTCCTCCCTTCCCTGCCCTTTTTCCTTTTTTTTAATAAGTGACCTATGTTAAGGTTCATTGCACATTATAAAGCCAAATCTTAGGTTAAGATTAGAGTTTAAGACTGTTGTTCGAACTTGTAGCAAATTGCACGCTAACTTCCCATCTCAGAAACTCCATTTTAAGACTCACCTTCCCTCCAGCTTAACTTTGTAAGTCTGTCTTATGATTACTAGAAAAAGCACATAAAATATCAACTGAGAAATTCCATTCACGTCATGACCTGACACCCGAGAGACCTTGGGGTGATTTTCAACAACTTGTTGTTGGAGATTACCTTTCAAGAAAGGTAGTGCACTTATGCACTGCCTGTGTTGAGAACGTGCATAAAACATACATCAACAGAACTGGCACTAGAAGGAGGGAAATTTGAGTTAAGCTGGATCAAGGTGATTCACTCTCCCTTGAGAGGTCCTGAAGAGTTTGAAGGTCTATTCCAAACAAAGGGTAATTTTAGGAATTACAGCCTCCCACAAGGGCTAGAAGAACAAAAGGAGGGGACATAGCCCCTTCTTCCTCCTCCATTCCACCCACCTCACCTTTGCCTTCTCCCCCTTTCTCCTTCCATTCACCTCAGACATAGAAAACTTCCTTCACCTTCATCCATTCCAATCAGCCATACCACACAACATTTCCACCTCTCGCTTCCCACAGCTAGGGTGTTGCCCCCTCCCCTACCCTCCAAGTCTAAGGCGCAGTCCCAACTGTCGTTGCCCCTGTGCCCAAGCCACTGCTGAACAATGAATACCACCTCTACCTCCCCTCATCTCTTGGCTAGGGAATAACCCTTCTCCATTGCACTTCAACACCTACCATGACATGCCTAAGATTTTAGAGAGATTTTGTTTGAAGTTCAATCCTTAAGATTCGTAGAGGATGGCTGAGGAGCACATCAAAATCTTCCAAACAACATTGAAAGACATGTGGATTGATCAGGAAGATGTGGCATATAGGATCTTCCCTTACTCATTGGGGGAAGAAGCCTTCTATTGGTATATTAACTTGCCAACAGGATCCATTACATCTTGGGATTTGATGATGAATGCCTTCTTGTAGAAGTATAAGATCCCAATCAACCCTTCAAAGATATATCAATAACTCACATCAGTTCGTAGGGAAGTCAACAAGCCAACCAACTCTTTCAATGATCAATTTCACCAAGCTTATACAAGGTTGCAAGCCCCGTATGTGCTCAATGATGTTGCTTCCCTACCAGTTTACTACACAACATTAGATAATCTCATAGCTGCATTAGTAAAAAGAATTTGACCAGCTTCGACTCGATTAGTTGATGCTTATGCCAAAGCAATTATTGCTAATACAAACTTGGGGAAAAATATTTTTGGTCTGCTTCCCTCCTTAGGTCTGGTGGCTCAACTGATGTAGGTTCAAGGGCTCAACCAAGTGTTCGAACATCAGACACCTCTTATGAACTAGGTGCCTCAGTTGTCCATAGTCCCACATCCAGGACAATCGATGAACTAGGCACCTCCCTTGTCTTTGTACTTGTAGTCTCAACAACATACCTACTCCCAGACTCTCCAACAATAGTAGGTGTACTCTCAGTAGCCTTAGACACCATTATACATGTACAAACCATAATTTCCTCCAACACATGAAAATTAGCCGGTTGCCTCGCCCGTTTTTCTTCAAAATCAAGTACCACAACCAAGTAACACTGAGAAAGATCGACTTGATGAGCTGACAAAAATGATCAAGAAAATGTCCATGGAGATGACACACCTGAGAAATTAGAACTGTTACCCAATTTTCACTTACGGGCTCAATCAAGGGAAATTATGTTTTAAATTTGGCACATGGATTAAATGTGGCTCCCATAAGGGTTGAGCCCAGTGTGCAGGTGTTCGGTTTTCATTAGGAAGGTCTTCATCTAATGCTATTTCACAAGAAAGTCTATTGGAAAGCTTGCCTCAGTCAGATTTGGCATAAAACTCCTGAGGAAGAAAGTCGCTGAGACCAGCTGGATGTCTTGCTGACTGGCAGTATGGTTCTATTCATTTGAAATACACCGGTCGCCTAGAAATTTCAGTTGCTAGGAGTTTTTATGTATCTCTCCACTTGGAAATAAGTCACACCGACCCTTGTGCACAAGGCTAGCATTGTAGAAAGAAGGGTGTCATCGGGGAGAGGTCCTGCTGATAGATGGAAGTCTCGGTGAAAGGTTATGGTCTCGATGTAACCTCTCGCTGACCAAGTGAGGTCTCACCGAAACGGAATGCCTTCAGTGTAATGATGGGGCTTCAGGGTAATGTCTCACCAACTCTTAGAGGTCTCGCCAAATTTTTTGAGTTTGACATGAGGTCTGGCCGACTGGTGGATGTCTCTCCGAAGGTTTGTGGCCTTGGTGTAAGGTCTTGCCTACTTGATGAAGTCTTGCTGAAATGTTTGAGCTCGTGGACAATGGAAGGAGGTTCGACGTGATGTCTTGCCAACAAATGGAGCTCTCGCCAAAGGTTTGTGCTTTTGCTAAGATATCTAGCTGAAAGGGTGGACTCTTGCTGAAAGAGATTTGAGTTCAGGGAAGGGAAGTCTCGCTCGCTATGAGGTCTAGCCGAACGATCATGGTCTCGCCAATAGATGAAGGGTTCGACATGATGTCTTGTCGATGACTGGTGGTCTCACCGAAGGTTGTTCATAAGATTGTTGCATCGGTGGGAAAGTGTTTTGACTTTGGTGTAAGGTCTCACCGACACATGGGAGTCTCGCCGAAACAATCAGCGTCGGGGAGAAGTCTGGCCGACTGGATGGAGTCTCCCCAAAATAAAATGGTCTCGTCTAAGGAAGTTGAGCTCGGCATGATATCTCGCCAATGATGGTATGTCTCACCGAAGGTCTTGTGGCTTCGCTACAATATCTTGCCGACTGAGAGCCTCTTGTCGATGCAATGGTCTTGGCAATGGAAAGGGATATCGATATAACTCCTACTGCCCGCCATGATGTCTGGCCAATAGCAGTAGTCTGGGCGACAAATTTATGTTGCAGTATAACTCTTGCACACTTGCCATGACCTCTAGCTGATAACGATTGTCTTGCCGATGGTTCTTTGTGATATTGATATGAATTTTGCATTCGATATGAGGTCTCACCGACAGTTGTATGCTCTGCCAATGTTGTTGTAGGGTATAATCTCATTGGGGAGACACGACTAGTGTCTCACCAATATGTGATTCTATCTTAAAAAAAATCTTTTGACCCCTTGGAAATCCTACGTGGAGCATGTTCAACCAATCAAAGGGAACTAAAGGAAAACCAGTGGCAGTTTGATTGATTGACTACCCCTGTGAAGAAGATCAACATAATGTGTGCGGCATGGGTCAGCTCGGTGAAGCAATGGTTTTTGGATCTAACATGAAAGTCGGATGCTGCTTCTCGAAGATGGTCAACTTGCAGAAAAATCTTGAGCACATGAAAGCTGAAAGGAAGAAAAGGCCACGAGTCTCAGTGACAGCTGGGATCTCTACTAGCAAAAGGTAGATCGATATTAATGGCTATACTTCAGGGAATTCAAAGCAGCTCTGATGGAAGTTCGAGGGTGGACACGGAGGCCAAAAGTTAATATTGTGGTTGCAAAAGATCTAAGGACTTCTCCTGAGGGCGATCCTTCACACTGACATGGACAATGGGGATACACATTTAATGTAGAAGTAACTTGATTCAAAAGATCTAAGGGCGGATCTTGCTAGAGTCTGATATTTTTGTAAGCCCTAGGGTAGGGGCCGACACTTTTAGTATATATGACATTTTTTCCTCTTTGTAAAGGGAGTTTTGATTATGTATTATGGAGAGTTAGTGATTTTTCTCAAATCCTTTCTCAATTGATGTATGCTTTGTAACTCATTTGGAATTTGGAGCTTGATATATAGAATTTACCTTGGTTACCATTGATGGTTGAATTTTCCTTCTAAGTTCTTGTAAAATATTGCGCATTTTCAGGTGATTGATCAAGCTACTTTGTGAAATTTTTCTATTTCCTTATAGCTTTGAACATGTTAGCATGCCTCTCTTTGTAAAAGTAATATTATGCAGATTACAAATTGTGTTTACTGAATTACACATGAGTTTTTAATTTGTAAAAAATTGCTTTTCCTTCTTGAAAGTGTGTGCATGTCAAACCTATTTGTGAAATACTTATGCATAATCTACAAAAACTTGTTGTGCAGTCCTATATCCATCATCAGTATTCAAGTGTAACTTGAGTGTCTCATTGCTCTTATCAATTTGGTGTATCACTAGAGGATTTAGTTTTCACTTTCATGCACTCCTCCTCCCTTTTCCTTACAAAAAATCAGTAGTTTAGGTGATACTGCCACCAAAGGAAGCCGACCTTCTTTGGAGGTTCTTTTCCATTTTTAGGTGACCCACAACCTGGAAAAGTTCCCATGTTTCTCTAGAAAGCTCAATTTTTATAACTTCGCATAGGGTGAATTTCTAAGAGACAACAAGAACAAACAACTTCAAGCTTCCCAATGGAGCATTCAAGCCAACCTCAATAAAGAAAGCAGGGACGATCGTGATACAGGTCCTTCTTCAGGAAAAAGCTATGAAAGAGGACAAAATTCTAACCAGAATTTTGAAAGGAGACTGGACCAGAGACAAAATAGGATGTGGAATACTAGGCCCAACAATGAAGGTGTTCCTACTTCGCTTGACCAACCTACAAATGTTGAAAGGACAACTAGTGGTGTGTACCTTGCTGAAGCAACTCTCTCTAGATGGTGTCGGATTCACAAAACTTGCAGACACTCTGAGTTGGACTGCCCCGAGTTCCTCACAGCCACATAAATCTTCTAAGTTGAAGTTCATAATGCCATGGGCAATGCTGGATGTTGTGACATAGTCCCATCTGAGCCCTATGACTCCTCTTGTCTCATGGTCAATCTAGTGCCATTCCCACAAAGCGAGAACAATGTCCCAGAATGCGAGGATGCTCTGCTAAAAGTGAAAGAAATTCAAGAGGTAAGTAGCGAAGAAACCTTGTCTCATCTTTTTGCTTTAGTAGACAATGGTCCATTAGATGAAGAAGAACCATATGTAGATGGGGTTCACATGTTGGACTAGAGAGTGACTCCCTACTACCTTAGGAATAGGCAGGCGGGTGGACCTTTTACGACTTCAACTCCACCGAATAATTTTAGTACTCCGCCTGACCCCAATGCCAGTAATAATCCTGGTCTTCCTCATGTGCCCACTCAATACTTCAACAAGGATAGGCCATTAAATCAACCCCAAAACTAGCCACAAAACCAGCCTCGACGTCAGCCCCAAAATCTGCCAAGCAAGACATAAGCTCAGCCCACTAGCTCTGCCATAGGCAAAGCCTGCGGAACTAAAATTGAACAAATGGGGGAATATGTCATAGAGGAGTTCAAGAAAGTAAAAATCATCTTGTCCACCTTTGAGTTACTCAAGGTTCCTACAGTTAGGCATGCCTTCTTTAGAATAATTAATGGGACTCCTTCCTCTAAGGCCACATAGGAAATACCAGCCAAGAGATTGTCTTTCAAAGACCCTCCAAGTGAACCTGTCATTCAAAAAATTCATGGCAAGAAGGTCGACCCACCTCAAAATCAACCGACAATTAAGCAACTTGCAAAGGAATCAAATCAGAACAATAGGAAAAACCCCAAGGACTAGCCTTCTATGCAGTCTAAGGATAAAGCCAACGATAAGAACAAAGCTCAAGTAGCTCAGGTGGACACACCTATGGGCCAGTTTCAAGGGAAGCTGGAAACACCGCCCTTCCTCACCACCATCCAGATATTCAGGAAGAATTTGCACAATTGTCTGATTGACTCTAGAGCATCAACCAATGTCATGCCTCTAGCAGTGTGTAAAGCCCTTGGGATTACCCCCACACCTTCAAGAAAAAAGGTGACTCAGTTGGACAAGATGGAGGTTAACATAGTGGGAGAAATGAATTGGATCCCAATGCAGACTGTTATAGACCCAAGGGTGCAACAAGTTATTGACATCCAAGTTGCGGATATTCTTGATGCATATGGAATCATCTTGGGATGAGACTTCACTAGTGCATTTAATGGGTATGCTGCAACAGAATTTTCTCACATGTGGCTACCATGGAAAGGACTACTAAACTAGATTCAAATAGATCATGAGCCACACATGAAGTTTATGATCACAAAATACAACCTGAATGAGGTGTTATTTGCTAAAACGGAATTGGGGAATTATTGTCCCTTTACTTATCAGGAAGAAGCAAAGCCTCAAGAAGAAGAACTAGTTGTAGAGGTTTTCTTGGTGCAATGTAGTCCTTCGACCAACCTCACCCATACACCTTAGAGCACGAAAATGCTAGTAGAACCTGATGATGAGGAGTCCCCTGAAGATGACACTTTAGGATTGCTGGATGGATTTCAAGACTTGAAGGAAAAATGCATGTAGAATCAGCTTAGCCTGGGTGCAAGAATGAATTTCCAAGAGCTCCTATTGCCTAATTGGTGCAGGGTACACAACACTTCCCATTTTGAGTTCAAATGTTTCTTGTGCCAAATAGTAGTGGAACATGTTAAAGGGTTAGTTGCTCCTCAGAAGGAGATACTGACAGGGCGGCCTGCCCCAAATCAGACTGAACCAATGCTCACTTTGGAGATTATGGATGCAAACGCGTACCCTAAAGGAAATGAACACATGATTGGTCTTGAAGTCAAAGAGCCTTCCAAGTTCTGGCCATTACAATTTTATGGATCCAAGTCCAAGCAAGGAGTAGGAGTCGGGTTCAAACTTATCAGCCCTATAGGTAAGACCTATTTTGCTGCCCAAAAACTTCAATTTTATTGTAACAATAACATAGCGGAATATGAAGCTTTGGTCCATGGTCTCCTAATGGCTTTGAGAAAGAATGTTAAAATGTTACAATTTTTTTGGTGATTTTGAACTGGTGGTTAAACAAGTCAGAAAATTGTACTTGTGCCATGACAGAAGGTTGGAAAACTATAGGCATAGAGTCTGGGATCTTTTAGAAAGTCTAGATGCATTTAATATACAATTGATCCCACATTCTCAAAACCATATAGTTGATGCTTTGGCTCAAGCAGCCGACACTTTGCAACCCCTGTCTTTGTTTGGCATCAAGAAATTTACTATGGAATTGACCTATGCTCCATCTAACCTAGATAATGTCACTCATTTCCAGGTATTCAATGATGATAAACATATCTTGGAATTCATCACCAGTTCCAACATGTTTGCAACACAAATAATTGATGAAGCTGATCCAAAAGAAGCTGAATTAGATATAGAAGGGGTCATCAACCTTAAAACCAACACTATTCCATGAGGTATGGTTCAACTTGAGCCCATATTTGACTTGGATCAGATCTGAGATTAGGACCAACAAGCAAAGAAAGAGTCCATAAATAACCAATGTGACGTCTGCAACCTTGGAACAACCAAGGAAATCAAAAATGTTTTCATTGGCAAGGTGTGTACTGCAAAGGAAAAGAAAGGAATTTTTGATGCTTTACGAAAATACCATGATGTGGTAGCATGGAGTTATGAAGACT
This sequence comes from Sequoia sempervirens, assembly GCA_007258455.2. NCBI lineage: Eukaryota > Viridiplantae > Streptophyta > Pinopsida > Cupressales > Cupressaceae > Sequoia > Sequoia sempervirens. The sequence goes on from VDFB02000008.1 coordinate 306,794,104, forward strand.
TGAAGACCTATGATACCTCCATCATCACACATACCGTTCCTCTTAAGCTCAATTGTAGCCATTCTGGCAAAGACAACGTCCCATCAATGCATTGTTAGAACCCATCATTTACAAGGAAGTGCATAAAATATTTTCAACCAGAATAATCTTTCCAGTCAGGAACTCCACATGGATGGCCAACTTGGTCCCAGTTAGAAAAAAAGAATGGAGAAATCAGATTGTGTGTGGACTTTTGCTATTTGAACTGAGCCTCAAGAAAGACAACTATCTAGTGCCATCATTAGATGAGGTATTGCAGATCGCCAATGGTTCACAAATGATGTCCTTCCTTGATGAGTAATTGGGGTACAACCAAGTGATGGTGCAGATGAAGACCGCCACAAGACAACGTTCTCCACCAAGTGGGGCACTTTTTCCTATAGAAGAATGCCATTCAGGCTCATCAATGTTGGCACCACTTTTTAGCGGTCCATGGACATAGCTTTTAAAGATCTAATTGGGAAGTGTATAATCATCTACATGGATGATTTGACTGTGTTTTCAAAAAAGCAGAGTGACCATGTCTTTGACTTATGCAAAGTATTCCAAAGGTGCAGGGAATTTGGAGTTTCCCTTAACCTAAAGAAGTGCATCTTCAAAGTCACTTAAGGGAAATTACTTGGGCATGTTATCCCAAGAAAATTCAATCCTTGCTGAAGATCTAACTGCTGGGTAGCAAGAAAGAGCTCAAATATTTCTTTGGAGAGATCAACTTCATGAGAAAGTTCATCACAGGCTTTGCTGAAATCATCAAGCCACTTAATGCTATGTTGAAACAAGATGCCAAGATCGAGTGGACCCCAGAAGAAAAGAAATCCTTCAAAGAAATTAAGAAAGCAATTACTGAGGCACCTGTCCTAGTGAGCCCAGACTATTTGAAGTCATTCTATATTTACTCCTTTGCTTCAAATCACTCATGTGCCAACATCCTGACTCAAAAGGATAATGACGGAAATGAGCACTCAATCGCCTTCATGAGCACTCCCTTGAAAGATGCTAAACTAAGATACCACAACGTGGAAAAGTAGGCATATGCTCTTGTCAGAGGAGTTAAGTAGTTCAGGCATTACATCCTGTGCAACAAGGTGTTCACCATTGTTCTTGACCTAGCAGTGAAGACACTACTCATGCAAAATGAGTTGGGAGAACGAAGAGCCAAGCGGGTCACTTTGCTATAGGAATACATGGAAATTCAGCCCATGAAATTAGTGAGAGGATAGACACTCACCCAAAAAATAGTTGAAACAATAGTTGAAGTAGGACCCGAACTTACAGTGCAACAACACTAGCTTGAGGATGTTTCCCTAGGGGAGTGGTACGAAGGTAGTCTACTATTTGTTGAACCACAAGTGTCTATCTCACTTGTAGGGAGTTCAAAAGTGTTCTTTCTGCCTAAAAAGTAGTAGCTATATGCTGCAAGGATCCATACTGTACAAGAGGAATCACGAAGGTGCCTATTTGAGATACTTTGGCAAAGAAGAAGTAGATCGGGTCTTGAAGGAATTTCATGACAAGTATGGCACCAGTTATGGATCTGGTCCTTCCATTGCACATCAAATCTTATGAGCAAGATACTATTGGCCTACAGTCTTCAAGGATGCTCATAACCATGTTCGTATGTGCTACATATGCCAAACTGCTGCAACCAGAGAGAAGAACGTTGTCCTGTTGCAACTAGTCTTGGAGGTGAGGCCATTGGTGCAATGGGGTCTCGACTTCCTTGGTCTGATAAGCCTGTCATCGTCTACAAGACATAGGTACATTCTAACTACTTCTAATTATTGCACTAGATGGATAGAAGCCATTGCATGTAGGCAATGCACACAAGAGGTAGTTACAAATTTTCTTGAAAGTTTTATTTTGAATCATTTTGGTTGCTCGTATGCATTAGTATGTGATAATGGCCCTGCATTTTCCTTGCTCAAGTTTTTGAGTTGGGCCTTTGATTATGGAATTTCCCTCAAGTTTTCATCTAATTATTACCCTTAGGGAAATGGCCTAGCAGAGTCCACTAACAAGAACATGATCACTGTGATTAAAAAACTACTTGATAGGAATCCAAATGACTGGCATACCCAGCTCCGTTTTTCCCTTTTGGCAGATCACACATGCCACAAGGCTGCCCTTGGTGATTCCTCATTCCACCTTGTTTATGGCTTAGAGCCTATATTCCCAATCCACTTAAAAATCCCCAACCTCTACTTCATCAATGACTTTTACAAAGAAGGCGATCGTAGAGAAGCTCGCTTGGTTGAGCTATTACACCTAGAAGAAGTACGTGACTGTGAAATAGAAAATTTTTCCAAACATCAAGGCATAGTCAAAAGATGGTTTGACTGCCGAGCCAAAATCAAGGCCTTCTAAATCGCTGATTTAGTCCTATGTTGGGACAAGGCCCATGAGAAGAAAGGGGGACATAACAAATTCGACAAGCTTTGGCTTGGCCCCTTTTAGATTGTTAAAATCCTTGGAGATAATGCTTTCTGCTTAAAGACTCTAACTGGTGAAGATGTCTCGTTTCCTGTCAACAAGCAACACCTAAAGCATTACTTCTAAGCTTGAGCTCTTTTGGAGCCATTCCTGTAAATACTTGTATATAGGTTAGTTTAGGCTACTTTCAGTTTGCTTTCATTTCACTGCTTTGCATTGCTTCGCTTTTTTTTTTTTGCTTGTTTCTCTGTTGTTTTGTTTTGATGAGGGTGTTCTTCATTTATGTTATGATGGTCGTGTTTGTTCAATGAACAATTCACTTTGTTGCCTGCTCTTAGTGTTCTTTGGCTAAATATTCTCTCAACGTTTGGTCTTTGATAACTGCCATGGGATGACTTCCTCGCTTGAACTTTTTTTGTAGAACCTAACCCTTGGTTGAATCTCCCTCTTACATTGATCTTAGATCTAGCACGAAGCACATATTAATTATTTCCAAAGAGTTGTATAGCAGCTATTATGACGTCTTGATAAGCAAAAACTCTCAAGTTTGCTCCAGTGACCACTATGGTTCCCAAACCCATAGTAGGCTTCAATGCTTACACAGTTGAGCAAAAGAAGAAAGTGTTAAAAGAAATGTTAAAATAAAGAAAAGAAAAGAAAACGGTGAAATCAAGCAACCACATGGGTGTGCGAATAACTCTACCAGGGCTATGGATGCCCGACTATTAGTAGAGCAATGTTCATGGGGTCACAATGACAACTCCGCTGGGGCTATGGGTGCTTGAATGGCAGCGGGGTAATGTCTAGGTTACTTTTGGGGTTGAACAATTTACGTATCTTGCTTAGTTAGATTAATGACCGTTTGTCACAGTTTCTAAGGAAAATGAATGAATTCACTAAACACACACTTCTGAGATGTCTTCGTGGGTAGACTTAGCTAAGGATCCTGTTCTCTTAGTTCACTTTTGGACATCGGCCCCTGGTCTGCGAAACCAGAGATCTTGGGTTTTGAATGAGCATTTATCCTTAGAATGCTCGGGACCGTTCCCCAACAGAGTTGCCATTTGTTGTGCCTTCAACACACACGCCCCATTTGGAATGGGGACCCTCTCTTTCCTTCATCTTTTTGAGTCACTTTTGGTTGCTTCCTTGTTTTGCGTGCCCCCTATTTTGGTGTTTGAAATGGTCAGTGAGTCCCAAAGAGTCATCTTAAATTGACCATGTCTTTGCCCCCCTCAAATTTTTTGAGTTCTAAGTCTTTACGGAATCCCACTGGCTATTTGCCTTAGTGTTTTGAAGCTGACGTCCATTAACCTCATCGGGCCTGCCCTGTCGAGCTGCCCCTATCAAAATTTTGTTGCTCCACTACTGTTTAAAAATGCCTTCCTCTAGTAGCTTTCCACCCATTGAGTTTCAGAACTATCTTTGCTATTGGTTTTCCACCAAACTTTCAAGCGACCGTTAGTTGGCTACCACTCGACCGTCAGATCCCAATGTCTTTGGCGTCATTTTTGAAATTGCCCCACCAACCTTTAGACCCATTGTACCTGCATTTATGAGGCACATTTAATGAGGGAATGTCTATAAATAGTCCATTCTCACTTGTCATTTTCAATTGTTAATTAGCCTTTGTTAGCTGGTTTCTCGACTTCATTCATCGAATTCTTGAGGTGAGTTTGCTGCCCCATGTCTTGCCTTGTGTTCTCTTTGATTTCTTGCTAAACTAGTGAATTTGAAAGGGAAAAGACTCATGAACTAGGTAGAGAATACCTAGGTGCACAAAACCCATATGCTCAAAATCGTAAAACCCCTTGAAACTCACTCATTATCTGACCACGAAACCTTGACTCCCCAGTGCCGTTCTTTAGCCAAAGTGTTCATGCTCTGCGGACCCGCGTACTCCCATCACCGTCGCTAGCTCTCGAAAACAAAGATAACTTAGAAATGATAAACCTTTCTTTAGGGTCTGCCATCTCGGGAAGACTCCATCCTTTTGCCATTTAAACTTGGTCAAATCACCAACTGAAATAGTCCAATGAGCCACTCGGATCTGCTCCTGTAGGATTCTGTTCTTGGGGGGTCATTAATGATCAGCCACTCTAAACAACTTTCTGACCTCAACTTTCCGGCGCTTGGGTCTCGTCCCGCTGATTGCCTCTAAAAATCATGTTGGAGAAATCTTGAGTCTGGGCTTGTATCGGATCCCGCCTAACAGATTTTCGTTGATGAAACTCTGTTTGCGTCTCGCCATCTTAGGCGGATTTCATGACCCTACAGCCTGACTTTCAAACCTTGACTTTGCCTCTACCGATTGACTTCATGCACCAATGACCAAGTGCCAAGTATCCTTTAGGTCTCGCCTTGAAGACTTCTATCTATGGGCCACCGTGCCAAACCTGACATCCTTTTTGGCCACTAACATCCAGTGTTCTGACCCTCAGAACCTGACCTGACCTTGATCACAAAAATCTTGAATGACTAAGTAAACACAAAGTGAGTGGCCCCATCTCCATCCGAACCTAATGTGTCGGGTCGCCTCCATCAGAACGTCGTATGATGTCCGCCGTATCAAATGGAAATCTCTTAGCGGACATTCGCCTCCTCCAACCCAAGATGCCTAAAAGATAGGAGAACTATGTCACCACCCCCTGGAGCTCAAGTCCCACCCATCAGAACTTCGCCCTTAGAATGATGTCCTACCAGAGCTGTTTTGAATGGTAGGCTCAAACTATAAAGCTCCTTTCTGATTCTGATTTCCCAAAAGATTATCCAAATGCCCTCCAATCACTAAATGGACTTTGAACCACATGTTGAGATAGGGCACTTTCCCTTATGGACCCCACAAATTGATCAAACATGAAGGTGGGTCAGGTCAGGCGGGCCGCCATGCCCTGATTGTCGTCCCTCTTGCAGCAGCTCTAAAACAACCATCAGCTCAGGGAATTTTGACCCTTGGGGCCCGAATTATTCAAACTCCCTCCTATGAACTACTAATGTCAATCTAGATGATATGTTAGATTTTTCAAATGTTGAATTATCCAATCTAACTTTGTTTAGAGGGTTTCAGCTAATGCCCCCATGTTTTCATGCTTGAATATGCTCACCTCTCTTTGCCTACAGGGTATATGGAATCAGGTGGAGGACATTCATGAGAGGCCATGGAGAAAGACAAAGGGAAGAAAACAACCAAAGCACCTAGCAGAAAGGATGACAAAGATTAGATGAAGTATAAGTTCCAAGGGGAACCTCTGAACTCCAAAGTCACCTCAACTTGGAAAGAGAACACAGATACAAACATGGACATGTAGACCTTGATGAATTCAAGAAAAGGGTCCGGATCAACCCTAAAACAAAGAATGCAAGAAATATTAGAAGCAGTGAGTTGGCCAAAGCTGCAGGCTTCCCTCTTGCCCTCATTTCCCCCGAGCTTGTTATGACCTGCAAGGAGGCATACCAAGAGGAGACCAGAACAATAGTAGATAGAGATGGAAACATCTTGGCTAACATGACTGCTAAGGCAATAACAATGACTTTTCATATCCCTACCTTCGGGGAGATGGAAGTGCCAACCATGGATGATGGCAAGGCTATGTGGGATCAAGACCCCCTCAAGTGTAAAAGAATTTTTAATCAGTAGTAGTTGAAGGAGAAAAGGGGCAACACAACTAAGGTGCCCCAGGAGCTCTTCTGTAGTGACTTCTATGAGGACTACCATGACTTGGTGACCTTTTTGAGTAGAGTCATGGGCCTCCCAAATGCAACCTATTTCAAGGACTAGATGGTATATTTCATAGAGGAGATTCTCTGTGGAGAAGCCAAGTTTTTCTAGGCAGGAATAATCAGTCACGAGCAATTTATCGTTGTAAAGAAGACCTCCAAATTTTACATGACATCTTACTTGGTCTATTCATTGGCCAAACAGATGCAATAAAAAGGCCTATTCAGAGCTCTAGATGAAGAACCAGGTAGGGAGCTAAAATCTATGATAAGTACCCTCAACTACAATTCAAAAACTTCAAGAGGGACTACTATAGAGTCAATGATGCTTTCATAGGTCATATTGTTAGATTTCTCAAGGGTGACTTTGAGAGAAGAGTCTCCCATAGTTCCAATGCTTTCCTCAAATAGTTTTCCTTATTATTCATTCAGTATTCAAAGCTCACCTACATCTGTGTTGAAGGATTTTTAGAAAAACCATACAAGCCGCCCCAATATCCCAATGATCGAATAATACTGTTAGAACTCTCTCGGTAGCTACGACATGCACATGCCCTTTTGAGCAACAAGAATAAGGTAGGGATTTCTTATCCCCTCTCCTTTGAGCAAGGGATATATGAACTCCATACCACTCAGTGTGTTGACAATTCAAAGAAAAAATTGGTGGAATACCTTTTGAGACTCCATACTGCCCAGCCATAGATGGACCCCTATGGTAAACTCAAGAAGGTGGTTGGGCCTGAGTACACCCATCTACATAGCGTTGAGGAATTTTGGGCTAATTACAGGGATGATAAAGAAGTGTGGATAAGGCACTATATGCAGATGACTGCATATTTTGTAAAGAGGGTCAACTTGTTCCCAGTACATGATCAGGTGGAAGAAGATGAAAGCACAGTCATGGATCCTCGATACACATAGTTGCCAATCTACCGCTGCCACTGATCGATTAGAACGAGCAAGAGGTTGATGACCTAGATATTCTAACCAAGCCCGTTAGGGACAGAACAAAAGAATGGGTTGATGGACAAATTTCCCAATTGAAGCAGCAAGGGGTCACTTTGACTTATGAAGGGCTCGAGAATGAGCCAACAAGTGAAATAGATAGTGGGACAGCTATTGCCCCATTAGAAGAAACTTCTACATCTCCTCCGACCACTAGGTCAAGGAAGAGGAAAGAAGCTACATAACAACAACCCAACTCCAAGGTATATGCGAGAAAGACTTCAGAAGGATAACCTTCCAAGAAACACAAGAGATCAGGCAGTTTCATGGAAATTCCAACCATTCATGGATTTATTTTTCATCTTTCATCCTAGCATAATTATGAAATTTAATTGTCCATCCAAATTTGACTATTAATTAAATAATTCATAATTATTTAATTAATTCATGTCTGTTTATTCTTCACGATTATTAAATAAATAAATTTTATTTATTTATTCAATACGTCACTAATTGTCTAATATCTTCTTACAATTAAATAAATTTCTTAATTTATTTAATTCCTTATGTCTTCCTGATTATTAAATAAATGAATTTTATTTATTTATTTAATATGTCACTAATTCTTATAATTAAATAGATTTATTAATTTATTTAATTATTGGTCACAATATCTAAATTAAATAATTATATTTAATTATTTAATTTCCTTATTTGACATTTCCCTCATTTTAAATAAAATTAATTATTTAAAATGGCCTCACATGCTAACTGCCACTTCTTTTTAGTAAATAATCTAAAATCAATTATTTACTGTTACACAAAATCCATATTTGGAATTAATTTTAATTCAAAAATGCTAATATTCTTCCATAAATCAAGTAATTGATCAAATTCTTGATTTTCCAAATCTGGTTTTTTGTCCAATCTTTATCTTCCTGATTTTTCAAATCTTATCTTCTTATCTTCTTGATTTTTGAAATCTTTATCTTTTTGGCTAATCTTTATCCTCTTGTCACATTTATTCTCAACCGTCGATGCAATTTTCTCAAATTGCATCTTGACCACTTATTTTAGTTTTTTTCCCTAACCCTAATTAGGGGTTGTCACACGCGATCTCAACCTCTGATTTTAGGCTTTCATCAACTTTTAATCTTGACCATCTGTCCAAAATTGTATTTTTAATAAATTGCCAATTTTGCTCACAGTTTGAGACACACAACTTCTTGATATTTCATTCTAGCATAATTGTTGAGTCTTAGGCAATCTTATAGTCTCATCATTTGGTCATAGGCTCTATTTTGGCATAGTTTAGTCATATCCTAATGCTTATCATTTGCATGGTAGCATTATAATCATTTTAAAATCCTTCAAACCTTGCTTTGGACATTGTCTTTGTCATAATCATTGCCCACACACTCAAATATGAGGGCAACAATTACATTTGCAGCAAATTAGAAGGGCTATGGAGGTGATTCATGGAGACTTCGAAGGCAATTTGCTATAATCGTTTTTATTTTATTTTATTGTCTTCCTTTGTGCTTCATAGTTAGTGTTGGATTTTATGATTTATGCTCTACTCAACTAACACCATAAAATTGCATTGTTACATTGGTGAACCCGACACTTTCCTTGCAAATTTCGGTATGGTTTTCGGTCTCCTTTTTTTGTTTTTGAAGGTATAGGTACGAAACGCAACATTTGCTCGAAACTTCGCGTCTCCCCTCGGCTTCCAAACCTTCACATTAACTTTAGTTTTATTAATTTAGATTAATTTAGTTCTCATTAACTTTAGTTTTATTAATTTAGATTAATTTAGAGTTTTAGATGTAAATTTAGATTTAGGATTTTTTAATTTTTCTAAGTTATTTTAAATTTAGCTTTTTAGATCTTAAATTTTTTAGTTAATTTAGATTTTTAGATTTTTTTGAATTAGCTTTTAAATTAGATTTTTTAGATTTTTAAATTAGTTTTTAATTATATTTTTAGATTTTTAAATTAGATTTTTTAGATTTTTAAATTAGATTTTTAGTTTTTTAAATTAGATTTTTAGATCTTTAAATTAGCTTTTAGATAGATTTTAGATTAGATTTTAGATTTTAGATTAGATTTTAAAATTAGATTTTATTAGATTTTAGATTAGATTGTTAATTTAGATTTTTTTTTAACTTTTTAATTTAGTTTAGATTTCTAATTTCTAATTTAATTTAGATTTTTAACTTTTTAATTTAGCTTATATTTTTAATTTTTAATTTAGTTTAGGATTTTAACAGATTGCATGTTTTAGATTAGAGATTTTTGGTTACCAATTTTTGTTGGCAGCGTGTGGCATTTACATTTCGGGGGGCCAAGACAATTTGTTCAAATTACTAATTTGTGGTTTTGCAGATTCATTTGTCCAAGAAGTCTAAATTTGAAACATTGTGTCTGTGATTTTTAGAATAGAAATACCTTAATTTGGAGGACTAAAATGAACATGTCTTCTATTATGTTTGACTGTGCTTGAAGGTGGTAGGTGACTATGCTCTCACCTTGTGCAAACTAGGTGATTAGAAAACCGGACCCACCTTAATTTTTGTGTAACCTTGATGCAATAATCAAAGTATCCTCTCCCCTTATGCATTTATGCGATCCTGGGTATAAGAGAAACGGTTATTGCCTCTAGAATTTGGGCCTGCCTTGGTGGGAAAAATTACTCACCCCAAGGTGACTCAAATTGACAATTGAGCTAAAGCCAAGCTACTCTTGACCGGTATATAAATGTGAATCCTAAGGGAAAGCCTAGGATTACAAGTGTGGATGTGTCATACGGACCAAGTAGTACTCCCCCAAACCCTATTGAGTGTAACCTCTTCAAGCTGGAGTGCCTCCTAAATAGAGCTTAATCTTGTGCCCCATATATGGCCATTTGAACGGGGGTCCTAAATTAAACACCTTTGTGTAGTAGCCAAAAACCTTCTATTTGCTAGCGCAACACCGGTCGGTGTGAAGACATCCACATCTTTGCAGTCTTTAGTAGAGGTGATCAATCTGCCACGAGAGTTTCATGGGGGTTGGAAACTTGGTTGGCCTGAGAAGAGAGTGCACTGTAAGGGGGATCCCATGCAACAAAGCTTCTGTATTCACATGCTAAGGATATGCGGTTGGGGAAACCCACGTGGAATCTAGCGAATATTGTCCTGGCCTAACCATAGGATTGTGCTTGTCTTATTTATGTTTGTCTAGACTAAAAATATCATGCTTGCCAAGTGTTTTCTAGATACTGAAACAAAGCAAACAAGTTTCACACATCTAGAAACAAACAATCAACTTCAAACAAATCAGATTTTTTTTACCAAAACTTCAAGTCCAAACATTTTTAGCCTGCTGTCAAACATCTTTTTCAAAAGTCTCTATCAGAAACCAGACTAGAAAATTGCTCAAATTTCCCATTTCTTGCACACTTTAGCTTGCATCTTACCATAAGGTCATCTTTGCAAATCTTAGTCTCATCATTAGGCCTCACCATTTTCATTTTCAGTCATAAACCAACATCGAGGTCCTCATTTCACTTGCATATTTTGGACAACCTTACCATACTTTGCAAAAATATTAACTTTAAAAAGTAGGTTATCATTGGACTTAGTCATCATTATTGTCTTTAGTCATTGTCCTTTTGTGAGATCTTTCCAACTCAAAAGTCTAGTTAGGAAACCTCACTTGTCATTTTGTCCTTGTAATTTGGTCCTTTAAACAAGTCCTTTGATATTCTAAAATTGAGACATAGATCAAGCATAGGGTGGTTAGGAAAATTTCTTCCAAGTCATTTGGACCTTTGCATTTCCATACTTTAGACATTCAAGTCATCTTAGTCATCACCTTGCATAATTTATCCTTAAAAAATGCAAAAATATTGTCATAACTTTCATCATAGTCCTCATTTGGCATCTAGAATTGGCATTGGTCATTTTCCTTAGTCAACATTTTCATATTAGTCTTCATTGTCACCTTGGCATTTGGCATCCTTTCTTGACAATTTTATCACCTTGCATTAGTCATTTCCCTTAGACAAACGTCATTATCACTTTGTATTTAACATCCTTTTTAAACAACATCATGACATCCACCACCTTGTCTTCCCTTCAACAAACTATGAATAGGCTTGCTAGTCAAGTTGAATACCAGTTACTCTGTAGAGGTCAATACCAACAAGCCTTTGACTTTAAGAGAGAATTCCTCCAAACCAAAATCCAATACCCTTCATACCAACAACCCATTAGTCCAAGTCCTCCATCCATCAACCCTCACCTTCAAATGTCTCTTAACACAAATCTTGCCATTAATTCACAACAAACGTCCACTTATCAGCCTTATCCTAACCTTGACAAAGGAAACCAACTATCCACTAGTCCATTCCAAACCTCCATGTCATATTCTAGTTCTTCACCTATCAATCCCGTCCACATCTACATGCCTTATCAACCATCTACCAACTCATGTCAAGTCTCCACATCATACCATATCGATCCCGTGCAAGTATCCACATCCTATTTTAGTCAACCTTACACCAATCCAATCCAAGTCTCCATATCATATCCTCATCCTTCAGCAACTAGTCTAGTCCAAGTCCCCGTGTCTTATCCTAGTCATCCTTTCCAAGTTAATCCCTCACAAGCCACTTTTGGTCATGAAAATTCTGTCATTGTCCAAAGTCAAATACCGTTGTCTAAACTTGAGGATACATGTCAAAATGAAAGTCCAAATCATGACATCATAATGTCACCTTCATGTCAGGATCAAGGTAGTCCATCCCATGACCCTATCTTAAAGTCCATTGAAGAAGTCCTTCAAAACAATCATGACATCCAAAATACACCTACCCTTGACAAATGTTTCAATCCCAATTATATCATCCACAACAACCCCATCTTTGACCAAGACCCTACCATTGACCAAGAAGTCCAAAACGATCCACTCCTTGACTTTTACGCCATTCATGATCAAACATTTTCTGACCTTATACAAGCCTCTACTATTGACACTTTCCAAAATGAGACACTTGCCTCGATGACACACATAGACGATATTCCTCAAGAACAAGAGTCTTCCATTATGGACATATTTGCAAATGATCGAGCTATCGCTGAATTTACTGGACTCTATAACATTGACCATAATGATGGCTTCGACATCAACTTGGAAGCACCAATAGAATCATCTGAACTTGACATGTCACAAGATCAGACCAAAGATACCATTTAGAAATATGTCCAACATGACAATGAAGCTAACACACTTTATCAACTAGGGTCATCTATCTTTGTTAGAGCAAGCTTCCTTACAGATGAAAAAGTTCCAGGTAATAATGTCAACATATATCATGATGGGTTAGCATCTTGCTTTCAAAATAATAAATACCCCATTGCAAGCAGAATCTTGTAAAAGCATGCATTATCAAGGCAAAGGACTAGGCATACATGAGCAAGGCATTCAAGAACCAATACAACTTCAAACAAATTATAGACATCAAGGTATTTGCTATTCTTCAGTTAACAAATCTAATGATGTTAGTGGAACTTCCTCAATACTGGGAGCAACCTTGTTAGATACAAATGTCAAAATAGAGTCCATGAGTAATATTTGTCATAAGATTGCTACCAACACCCCATCCACCCACACCATAAACCATCATTCTCAACATCTTAAACCTTCCCTTTGGAACCAACAAAAAAAAAATTCATACAAATCAAAGGATCAAAATCAAATGTCAAAGGCCATTAAATCAAACAAAAAGTCAAGTGGACAAATGAAATTAAAATGGATCCCAAAGGAAAGTGGATCAAGCAAAGAAAATATGTCAAAAGGAAAAGTCAATCACAATGTGGAGCCACAAGACAAGAGGACTCCCACATATAACACATGTCCACGTCCTTCAAAATGGCCACCAAGCAAGGCATCTAAAGGTGTTGGTTCTAAACGCCATCCCTCCAAAATCCGTCATCCACCATACCAAGTTTGGAAAATAAAAAGTGATTCATCCAAATGTCCAAACAACCTTTCGATGTCTACCATCATCTGTCACAATCCTATATCTCATCTAAAGTCCAAAGATACCATGTCACAAATACATCGCATCATGGTAGCAACTCTTTATAGCAAGGACCCTCATGACACTCTATCACGATATGTGTATTCTGATAAGGCCAACTCCAGTGTTGACAAGGATCACAATGACACCAATCAGTTGTATGCAAGCACTATGATCTTGACAAGACAACTACTTGAAAAAGGACATTATTGGCATATCATGGCGCTGGTCTCTACATCGGCACTGCCAGTTGATTCAAAACAGTCAGTGGTCATCTAAAGCATCAAGGCTATCCAGAAATATCAACAATACAAAAAAAATTGAAAAAATGTGCAAAAAATTGTCACCTTGATGAAAAATTGGTAAACAGGTGTCTTGGTGACACCAAAAAAATAAAAAAGTCACAAAAATAGTAAAGAGAAAAATTTTGTCCAACGGTGAAAACCTGGCAAACAGGCACTCTAGATAAGTACCATGATGAAAATCTGGTAAATAAGCGTCATGTGTAAAATAAATCATCTATGTGGACTTTTACACTTGGGGGAAAGTCGTCTCATTTCCCATGCCTTCCTCTTAACATTGACATCCAACCATTTGATCCATATCATTCCCACCTATCTTGGTCTTGACATAAACCAGGCACACATAAATCATGCTTTGGGGAAAACTATTGACATGTCAATCCTTTTGTCACAAACTATTTTTTCATTGCCATCATTATCCTTATGCGACATAGTCCTTGAAAATCATATAGAAATTCCTTTAGTCTCATGTCTCCTATCCTTTACTAAGGCCACCTCTCATCCTTTCATGTTTGTCACCTACCTTGGCATTCCCTTGTCAAACGGTCTAAGGATACTCCATCATTCCTTTTAGTCCTAACCAAGTCATTCCAAATGCAACGGGTCTAATTCATACAAGCACATTATCCAAAACATTACTTGACTTTGTTCTTGGCCCGACTGCAGACCTTGATACTTTTGTCACATTATCGTCATCCTCACATTGTTTCAGGATGCATCCTTCCTACGTCAAACAACATTGTCATCACCTGTCAATTGGTATTCAGGTTGACTAGGGGCAAAATCATGTTTGTCCTTGGATTGTCATGTGTAGGCATCAATCACATGCATTTTTTGTGATCCTCTTAAACCATTCAAAAAGACAAAAACATCATAAAAATGTCCTAAAAAAAGACAAAAACATCATAAAATGTCTTGAATAAAGACCTAAAAATCTAAAAATGTCCTTAAAAAAAACCTAAAAATCGAAAAATGTCATGAAGAAAGACCTAAAAAAAAATTGAAAAATGTCTTGAAGAAAAACACAAAAACATCCAAATCAATTTCAAAATCCGAAAAATAGAATCAAAGTTAGTCATCTAAGTCAATCCATGTCATTGTCGAACTATGTTGTCTTTGCACATTTTCTACATAGGCAAGGCCATCAGTCGATGAGTCCCCAAGATATTAGGTCAGTCCTTTTAGGTTTGCCTAAATTAAATCATGGCATTTGTTGTAATCATCGCATTGGTCAAATAAGTCAAACATAGTCAAACTTAGACACAAGATAGTCATTCGAACATCGACATTCTGATTGTGACCTAATAGACAACACAGTCTAATCAATCTTACAGTCAACATCAGTCAACTTGCCAACACATATTAGTCAAAACAATGTCAATCTCGTCACTCTTTGGTCCTCTTCAAGATGTGTCCTTCTTGGAGTTAGACCTCATCAAAATGTCCTTTTCCTTTTTCAGGATGTGTCCTTCCTGACAATAGGCCCCGTCAAACTGTCAACACCGTCGAATGAGAAAAACTCTTAAACTGTCAAAATTGTCAAACTGACAAGAAATCAATCTTTGGCAAACAAACATTGGAAATACAATTAAATGGCTATTAATTTTTGGCTATTTTTTCTTATCTTTTTATTGTCTTGTCTTTTTGGTCATGTTACTAGCTACCTCGAGGGTGTCCCATAAAGGATTTAGAGGTGCGATGACGTCTCATGACCTATTTTATTTTCTTTGACTACTGTATGTGGATTGTTTTGACAAAAATACTGGGGCAACATGACCCTTAGTATGAGTTAGGATATTCCTTGTCTATGACTGCCTGTTTTTCAAGTGGATGACCTTGCACACCTTGGTCTATGTCATACCATGGTGTTTGTTGTCCATTTGTGTCATTTTTATCGCCCAATGATGATTCAATAAATGTTTATTAGTTCTTTGGCAAGTGTTGAAGGATTCTTTCCTATCCCACTCTTCTTCGTTTCCCCTCTAACATTTCATCTAGTCTGCATCTTCATCATCCATATCTTTTGCACTAAAATTTCTGTCTCTTCATATTCTAGTCTTTTCATCAATTTCAAGAGCACACCCATGTTCTTGGAACCTATCTGTCCTCTCGAGGGGGCATACCGCTACCTTCCTCGTCATTCTTCCTCATCCTATTTTGCATTGGGGCATATTTTTGACTTATTTTCTTTGTCACAACACGACATGCTAGATTATGACAAAGAGGGGCAAAATGTAGACACTTAAAAATGACCTAGGCCTGCAAGCTCTATTTTTCATCTTTTGTCCTAACATAATTATGACATTTAATTATGTCCTTGGTCCACATTCGACTATTAATTAAATAATTCATAATTATTTAATTAATTCATGTTTGTTTATTCTTCACGATTATTAAATAAATAAATTTTATTTATTTATTCGATATGTCACTAATGGTCTATTATCTTCTTACAATTAAATAAATTTCTTAATTTATTTAATTCCTTATGTCTTCCTGATTATTAAATAAATGAATTTTATTTATTTATTTAATATTTCACTAATTCTCATAATTAAATAGATTTATTCATTGATTTAATTATTGGTCACAATATCTAAATTAAATAATTATCTTTAATTATTTAATTTCCTTATTTGATATTTCCCTCATTTTAAATAAAATTAATTATTTAAAATGGCCTCACATGCTAACTGCCACTTCTTTTTAGTAAATAATCTAAAATCAATTATTTACTGTTACACAAAATCCATATTTTGAATTAATTTTAATTCAAAAATGGTAATATTCTTCCATAAATCTAGTAATTGATCAAATTCTTGATTTTCTAAATCTGTTTTTTTGTCCAATCTTTATCTTCCTGATTTTTCGAATCTTATCTTCTTATCTTCTTGATTTTCGAAATCTTTATCTTTTTGGCTAATCTTTATCCTCTTGTCACATTTATTCTCAACCGTCGATGCGATTTTCTCAAATTGCATCTTGGCCGCTTATTTTAGTTTTTTTCCCTAACCCTAATTAGGGGTTGTCACACATGATCTTGACCTCTGATTTTAGGCTTTCATCAGCTTTTAATCTTGACCATTTGTCCAAAATTGCATTTTTTATAAAATGCCAATTTTGCTCACATTTTGAGACACACAACTTCTTGATATTTTATTCTAGCATAATTGTTGAGTCTTAGGCAATCTTATTGTCGTGTCATTTGGTCATAGGCTCTATTTTGGCATAGTTTAGTCATATCCTAATGCTTATCATTTGCATGGTAGCATTATAATCATTTTAAAATCCTTTAAACCTTGCTTTAGACATTGTCTTTGTCATAGTCATTTCTCACACACTCAAATATGAGGGCAACAATTACATTTGCAATAAGTTAGAAGGGCTATGGAGGTGATTCATGGAGGCTTCAAAGGTGATTTGGTATAACCATTTTTATTTTATTTAATTGTCTTCCTTTGTGCTTCATAGTTAATGTTGGATTTTATGATTTATGCTCTAATCAACTAACACCATAAAATTGCATTGTTACAATTACCATGAACACCTAGAGTTCCAATGCCTGCCAATTGATGAGGTGGTGTACGAAACAAAATCCTCTAAGATTGATGAAGAAGATGCCAACACCAAATATATTATGGAGACCTTTGATGCGGATCTCGAGGAGGAGCGAGCTTGACATTTGAGGGATGTTAGAGAGGAGGCATGAAATCCACCTTCTGAGGAAGAAAAGCAATCAAGTGATAAGATGGAGGACACTGAACCTCCAACTAGGGAGCATGATAAAGTCCCCAAGCATGATGAAGAAATTCCTCTTAGAAGAGCAAGAACAACAAGAAAAGAAAGAACAAGAAGATGTGTTGCCTCAATGTGAGGAAGAAGAAAAGAAAGAAGAAGATAAACCCCAAGAATAGGCTGAAACTCACAAAAGCCCAAGAACGGAGCAACCTGAAGAACATGGGCATGAAGAAGAAGAAGAAAAGAAAACTGTTGAAGGGGAAGATAGCCCTAAAGAGCATACAACTACTAAGTCTCCACAAAATGAAACTATATTCATTCATGATTCAGATGAAGAAGAAGGAGAAAGGACCAAAAAAGAGACTCTGGCTAGTAAGGTGATGGAAATTGAACACACCCATGAAGAAGAGCATGATCATGAATCACCAAAGGGGGAATATCGTATACCTAAGTGGCTTGAGAAACAACTAGAGAAGAAAGCTCATACCCTAAAGGATCTAAGAGGAAGATTGGAGGCCATCTTGGCTTGAGCCCAAATCAACACCAAGAAAGAAAAGAAGCCTGAAGTTAGATCCAAAGAGACCATGGATGCCTTTGGATCTAGAACTGTGCAAATTTCCATGCCAGTTGTGGGTGAAGAAGGGGTAGACTATAATGTCTCCAACATTGAATTGGGGACAACCACTAGAGAACAAAAAATAGATCATCTCCAAGAGTCCGTTGCCATAGTGGTACATCTGATGTAGAAGGATAAGATTTCCAAGGAAGAACTAAAAGCACAACTGGCTAATTTGACTGACTATATTTAGCAATGGTCGTGAGTAGAAGATCTCCCCACCACATCCTCGGCACCACCATAATTGATGTCCAAGGACCATATCGACAAGCTTGAGAAAAGAAAGAATTGGACTAAGACTACGAAGGATTGGTTCCGATAGGTCTTGTATGCTAGAAACATGGGAATCAATCGTTCTGTCAGGACAACAAATAAGTTCTTAGAAGTACAAAAATACCTTGAGAGAACAAGGAAGTTCTGCACTGACTTCCCAAGGGTATACGGGTCCACTTATCCTAAAATTGAGGCCATCCTTAAGCTGCCTCATAAAACATGGGAAAAAGGAGCTTTCATTGACAGAGGACGATCATTGGCTGGTGGATATGTGGAAGCTGGACTTCAATCACAGAAAAGAGAAACTGGAGCAAGTGCTCGGTAAAGTGGAGATTGACATTGATTGGGCCAAAGACATTAGGGAGGATTGTATTCAGTATTTGAAATTAATGATAGGTTACAATATGCCTGCTGTCGAGATTGATCTCGAAAAGATAAAGCCCTATTTCCATAAGATGGAAGATGGAATGTCGGGTGAGCTTACCATAGATTTTATGAATTTTGATACTCAGGATTTTGCCCAATCTGAACAAGTCAGGGACAACATGACTAAGTGTGATGGAGATTGGGATACACTCATAGGTCGATCCAAGCAATGGAACTACCTGGTGCTCCAATATAATATAATGGAGATTGATAAGCTCTAGGAATTAATCAATAAGTTCATGGAATATGCCGCTTTAAAGAAGCAGGAAGGAAACCCGATCATTGATGAAAAAATCCTCACATAATAGCTGTAGCAAAGAAAATAAGCAAAAGACAAAAGTGCTACAGTGCTGCCACAAGGGGATAAAATAGGGAAAAAGACAAAGATGTATTTTAAATTGTAATATATTTAGGGGTAGGTGGAACCCTATTTTGTAGTGAATCTTGGCCACACAATGAAAATCGATCTTGGCCATTCATTTTTCTTTTTGAACACTATAAATAGGGGGTCTCCTCTCATTTTCAAGAGAGAGTTGAGTTGTTGTAAAGGTATGCTACATAAATTTTAATAGAAGTTCATTGGATTTTGGTGGACTCTTGAGTTTCTATTGCAAGTGACATGGTTCATCTCCCATAGTTAGTTGATTTAGATAGATTTAATTTGTTGTTCTTCATGTTTTAGATTATTTTGATAGATTAGATAATGTTGTTCAATGGTTGTGTAGATTTATGTTGTGTTGATGCCTTTTGTCCATACTTTTTACTATTTATTGATGGTAGACAACTGTATAAAGTTAGTCTGGGTAAAATTAAAGCTGCTCCAAACTTATATTTTGTTCATGCATGTTTATGGTGAATTAATGGTTGAATATTTGCATTCCTTAGCTTGCACAAGTTTCATGATATTGTGAGTTAATAGTTAAGCGAAATTATGTTTTGGGAAAGGTCTGCAGTAGAACCCTCCATGATCACTGTTCATCTCTAGTTTCAGATCTAGGAACTTCCTCTCTTCCTTGACCTTTTTCATTTTTTTTAATAAGTGACCTATGCTAAGGTTCATTGCACATTGTAAAGCCAAATATTAAGTTAAGATTGGAGTTTAAGACTGCTGTTTGAACCTACAATAAATTGCATGCCAACTTCCCATCTCAAGAACTCCATTTTAAGACTCACCTTCCCTCCAGTTTAACTCCATAAGTCTGCCCTATGATTAACTACAAAATCACATCAAATATCAATCGAGAAATTCCATGCATGTCATGACCTGACACCTGAGAGACCTTGGGGTGATTTTCAACAACTTGTTGTTGGAGATTACCTTTCAAGAGAGGTAGTGCACTTACACACTGCTTGTGTTGAGAACGTGCATAAAACACACATCAACACCTATAGTATGCACTATTTCAGCCCTTGACCTACTAACATAACTCAACTTGCAAGACAATTATAGCAAGTTGTAGGTCACTCATAACAAAGCTGAAGATTCATGTAGCAAGTTAATTAACACACATAGAAAGGTTAAAAGTAACCTATAACAACTTGATAAATATTTGTGGGGGTACACATTTACCTCTAACAAACACCACAAGAATTAATATTGTTACTAAGTGATCCACAATAGTTTTAAGAGTGATAGTCTTTACTCTAGAGTCATGTTTGCATTTGGTTATCAGCAAACACAATAGCAACTGTAATGTTTGGGTGGCTTGAGGCTTTATTAAAGCCTACAATAAGTGTTATAAGTATGGTAGAAAGGTAAGGGCATGCTTGATTAAGCAATTTTGGTATTTTCCAAGAATTACAAGAGGATGGAGTGCCATATGTGAGTGTGTGGATGGTGATAGAAGAAGTTGAAGAAAGTAGAGTTATGAACAACATTTAATTTAGTGGCAATTGGGACTTCTCATATTTGGTGCCAAGAATTTTGAGGCAGTAGAGAGGAGGCTAATTAGTGGAAGATCTTCTCCATTGTGATACAAGTATTTTTCCTTAAGCATGTAGTTATCATGTGTGCTAACAATGGTCATTTTCCAACTAGATGGTACAACTATTAGTTTTACTTAGTGGATGGTTTATTGTTGGGAAACCATTTATTTATATTCCCCATGCAAGCCTATATTTGGTAGGTAGATGCTTTTTTAAGGGCATTTGATATTTTAAAACAATATATTTTCCTTCTCTACACATGATAATTCATATTATTGGTTCAAAATTCTTTTCACAACTTCTACAAATAATCATTTTGGCATGTGATTTAACTATATAGATGGTTGTTTTTATTGTTTGGGTATGGTACATATACCCTAACCCACACAAGTTATGTTGAATGTTGTGGATATTGTTGCTGATATGTGGTTGTCATTGATGTCAACATTATTATAATTTGGTGTATTGAAGACTGTATATGTCGAGGATATTGAGAAAATTGTAAAAGAAAGTATTCCTGGTTCCTAGTGGAACTGTGCAGGTCAAGAAGGCGTTGTGTTCTATACGTTGAAGTTTTGATGATGTGGATTAAAGGGTTTATTGTTGAATGTTTCTAGATCATCTACTAGATGTTTCAGAGGTCCGCATGGAGTTTTGAGCATGTTGTGGTCTGACAGTGTGTTGCTGGTCCCTGTCAGTGTTCCTAAATGAAGTTTGTGTAATTCTTGTTTTCTTAGTTGTTGTAGATGCTTCTCTGCTGTTTCTTGGTGTTCTATGGTGTCTCTAGATCATTCTCTATCTTTGTGGTGTGTCCACATTATTTGGAGAGTTTGTGGTTGAAGATCTTATCTTGCGCATGTTTGGTTATTCTTGTTCCTGGCCGACATGTTGTTGATAGCGTGTTATGGATCTTCGAGGTGAATTTAATTAAAGTTTTCTCACATTTGAGATATTAATTTGGGTCTCCACTATGTTGTGGCTGACCTTGGTGGATACACATTAAAAGTTTTTTGTAAATTTAGGCTGACATTACAAATATATTTTATTTCTTTGGCCGACGAAGTGGTGATGAAATTTTTTGTAGCAGATATATAAGGGTGATTAGTTCATTGTTGGAGATGATGCTTCGTGTGCTCCTATGTGTGTATGTGTGAATATCATTTGATTGTTGAGCAGAGTGTGAAGAAGAATGTGCGAAGTGTGAAGAAGTGTTGAGCTTAATTGGAATTGTAAGTAGGCTTGCGAAGAAGCTATTTTCTCAGTTCACAAATCTTGGATGGTTTTAATCCAAACATTATTGTTGGAAAATGAGTCCTCTTTTGTAATTGAGTAGTGAGCTTTAGGTAGTGTGCCTGAATGCATGTGCATTCCCCTTATTATTTCTTCTTATACTTCTAGCAGAGTATAATCTTGTGGACTAACATCCACTATGGTTTTTCCCCAACAGGGTTTCCATGCAAAAAATATGTGTTCTTTGTCTCTCTGATGTGTTGATTGTTTATGGTTAATTGCTTATTCATCAGATTTGAGATTAAGTTAAGATTAAGAAGAAGAGTTTTAGTTTTTGTCACAACTGATTCACCCCCCCTCTCAGTTGTGTGTCCTTGTTTTTCCAACAAGTTACTTTATTGAACAATGTCATATGTTTCATTATGGACAATACACTAGCAAAATTTGTAGTGGTTTTTGGGGGAGGGATCATGGTTATCCAAGTGGATAGGGTAGTATACAAATTTGAAGAGGTGGGAGTGAAAGGGATAGAGATGAATATTAATCAATTGAGGATAATAAGCACATGATTTTTATATGGTGAGGATGACCATATCAACAAGGTTTCAAGTCCCTAGTGGTAGAAGTGAGAGTCAATAATATTGGTTGCCTAATAACTAAAGCTAAGCCAGTGTTAAATCCAAGTGAATGTTGGATAGCTAAGATAGATGCATGGTCATCTTAGCTAATTAGATAAACAAGACCAATTGGAAAAGAGAGTGATGATAGTAGAGGAAAGAATGCTACTATAGGTATAGGGTAGTTGCAAGAATTTTGTTTTAAGTAGAGGTTAAATTTTGAGCCATTAGGGCCAATGCAATAATTTATAGACTATTACACATGGACAACAAAATATGTGTGTGAAGGTATAAGTGCTTCATTTTATACAATTACCAAAGGGTGTAGGTCATGTTCATTTTTAGGATAATCTATGAATGTATTGTAAGACCCATTGGATACTATCAAACATATATGATTGTGGAATAGTGAAATGAGGAGCATAACTCACTTGAATTTTTCTACCCATTAAATTATTTCTCTAGAGTTTTTCATGTTGAATTTTTTGTGTTTGATGTAAGTATATTTTCCATATTTGAGATTTTTTTTTTATTCCTTTTATTATATATGTCAGGATAATTAGGAACCATTCTGGATAGTTAAGTGAATACAAAGGTCATTTGAGAGCATCTCATTTCAGAATCCATATGTGATGCACTAAAGTGTGGCATGATTACCTCAAGTTTATGGATCAACTGATATCAAACCCTAACATTTATGTTGGGGAAGTAGTATTAAATCCTACCATTCTTGTTGTAGAAGTTTTATTAGAACCAATCCTTCTTATTAGGAAGTGGTATCAAATCCATTCTTTCTTTGATACTAGAGAGAAGTGGTACCAAGAAATTCCTCCATTTTGCCTAATTTTTTTTAAATCTAATGGTGTGCAAAGGTTTTAAAATTAGTTTATAAGACAAAGAGAAAGAGAAGAATATTGGGAAAATATGTCTCAACCTTGCAATTATATACAATTTATTGATAGGATGTATGTTGGTATATGGCGACTGATCATGCAAATACTGTACACTAGTAATGATTTTTTTCCTGCTGACACGTCAAGGACTTTTCCCATTGACACATTAAGGTTTTTCCTTTAACACATAAAATGAAAAATGACCTTGTAAAACCCTAATTCTAGAAGGTTCCAAAAAGCTTGTTATAAGTAGGTGGGATGTATGTAGACAGTGGTGTATTTTGAGAGTCTGATAGTGGCTAGGTTGTCTCTTGATCCCTAGTGGTGATACTCTTGTGAGAAGCTTGCTCTGCAAGTATATTGTAATCTTTTGATTTCTGAATAATATATTAGGTAGTTTTTGGAGTGGGTTTTTTCTCCCGAAAGGGTTTTCCCCACGTAAATCATTGTGTTATGGTATGCATGATATTTGTGTTTATTTCTATTTAAGTTTTTGTAACTGTTAAAGATCTATAATTTTTTTGCATTATTCTCCTCTCAAGGTTAGTATAGGAAGTTGTTTCGCTACCTTAGCTTCCTTACAAGTGGTATCAAAGCTTGATCACCTTTGGTTTCAATTGTGGGTTGTTGGGTTTTTTGAACTAATCTAGATTTGAGTGGGAGCTTGTGTAGAAGATGCTTTGTGATCTTTTTGCAGGAATTTTTAGATGGAAAGTTCATCAGGGAGAATAGAGGTTGAGAGATTTTTTGGAAATAATTTTGAGATGTGGAAGTTAAAGATGGTGGATCTGTTGATAGATTGAGATCTGTGGGATGCTGTTGATGAGAATATTTCAAGGCCCGTAGATCCTACCCAAGCTACTCAATATGATGTTATGGACCGTAAAGCCAAGGGTCTAATTAGAGTGTGCTTGGTATACTTTATTTTAATTAATATCCATGAAGAGACCTTTGCACAAAAACTATGGAAGAAGCTTGGTGAGATGTATCTAGCCAAATCTTTAGTGAACAAGATTTTATTAAGGAAGAAGTTGTATTCCTTGAGAATCGCATAGGATGGCCAAATCATGGACCACCTAGAAGCATTCAATATGTCGGTGGCTCAATTGGAATCAGTTGGTGCCAAAATGGATGAGGAGGAGAAATGTTGGATCTTGCTTTGTTCTTTACCTAATTCGTGGGATTCTCTTGTTATGGCTATTGGGAGTACTTGTGTTAAATTGAAGATTGAAGATGTGGTGGGTTCTTTTATTTCTAAAGAGATGAGGAGGAAGGTATCCATCACTTCCAAGGAGGCCCTAAATGTTTTTGGAAGGCCTAAGGAAAAAGGCAAGAAGAATGAGAAGTGTGAAAATTCCAAGTCCAAGGGGAGATCTAAATCTCCTGGAAAGTCCAAAGTTATTTGCTGGAATTGCGGTAAGCTTGGACATGTTCATAAGGAATGCAAAGAAAAAAAGAAGAATAAAATTAAGAAATTTGATTCTAATTCCAAGTTTGAGAAGGAAAATGGTGACGTATTCATTTTAGCTTTGACAGCTCGTGTAGGTAATAATGCATGGTTAATTGAATTAGGTGCATATTTTCATTTGACCTTTAATAGAGATTGGTTTTGTGAATATGAAGAATTTGATGGAGGTAAGGTGTACTTGGGTGATGATTCTCATTTAGACATTGTTGGTTGTGGTAAAGTTCAAATCAAGTTTCCTGATGGTAGAATAAAAAAGATTAATGGTGTGTTGCATATCCCTAGATTAGCACAAAATTTGTTATATGTGAGCAAACTAATAGATGCAGGTGTGTAGGTAGTATTTTATGATTCAGGATGCAAGATGGTTAGAGGTGTTATGGTTATTGCTAGAGGTGTCAGATAGGGGACATTGTATAAGCTTGATGCATGCACTACCGAGTGCAATAGTACTTCTGTGAAAAGAAAGTCTGTAGAAGAAGTGAGGGTTTCACCTTCAGTAGATGGTCATGGCTTTTGGGTACCCAAGGCTGCTCTTTCTTTTGAGACAATGTTACCTACAAAGAAAAATATTTTATGCCACCAGAGACTTGCCACATTGGAGAAAAGGGATTGAGGACTTTGAAAAATTAAAACCTTGTTAAAGGTTTGTCTGATTGTAATCTTTAATTTTCTGCGAGCATTGCATTTATGGAAAACAAAATTGCGTTCAATTTTGCTTGAGTTCTCATAAATCTTGTGGTGTATTGGATCTTATTCATTCCGATGTATTTGGTCTTGTAGACGTTCCTTCAATTGGTAAATCCACATATTATGTTTCATTTATTGATGATTATAGTAGGACTTGGGTATATTTTGTAAAGAGTAAATATGAAGTTTTCAGTTGATTTAAAGAATTTAAAGCAATGGTTGAGTTACAAATTTGAAAGAAAATTAAATGTTCGAGGACTAATAATGGCGGTGAATTTTTCTCTAATGATTTTGATATATTCTATAAATATTGTGGTATTCATAGATAGAAGATAACTCCATATTCTCCATAATAGAATGGAGTTGTAGAAAGAATGAATAGGACACTGATGTAGAAGGCTAGGAGTATGTTGAGTGGTGTTGGCCTAGAAAAAAGGTTTTGGGATGAAGCTGTTGCCATGCTTATTACCTAATTAATAGGTCTCCTACATCAGCTCTTGTTGATAAGATGCCTATAGAGGCATGGTCAGGTCACGAGCCTTCACTAAGACTTCCTAGAGTTTTTGGTTGCGAGGCATATGCACATGTGCCAAAGAATAAGTGAAGAAAGTTGGAGAACAAGGCTATGAAATGTATTTTCATCGAATATAGTTATGGTGTGAAAGGATACAAGCTTTAGGATCTTGTTGCACAAAAGGTAATACATAGTAGAAGTGTTATTTTTAGAGAAAATAAGCCTTCTTCTGTTACATTGCAGCCAAACTAATTAAATAGGAAGATGTGATTCAATTTCCTTCTACACCTGAGAAAGTTGAATTGAGGCCCAAGGTTAGACAAGGAGTTGAGGAGAGCTCATCTAGCTATGGGTCTTCAAAAGAGGAGGAATAACCTCCAACTTAGCTTGTTCGTAGGTCTACAAGGAATAAACAACCACTTGAAAGGTATTCACCTGATGATTGGAGATGTATTTTTTCTTTGAATACTAACATGGATGAACCCAAATATGTAGAAGAGGCACTAGGTATGAATGATGCAGAATCCTAAAAGATTTCTATGGATGAAGAAATGGAATATTTGAAAAAGGATACATGGGATCTTGTACCATTTCCTGAAGGACGAAAACCTATTGGTTGTAAATGGGTGTTCAAGAAAAAGATTGGTTCATATGGAGGTATTGAGAAGTACAAAGAAAGGTTGGTTACGAGGGTTACTCTCAAGTTGAGGGTGTTGATTATGGTGAGATATTTTCTCCTGTTGCAAAAATGGCATCCATTATATTTTTCCTTTCTATTGCTACTGCTTATGATTAGAGGTTGAGCAAATGGATGTGAAAAATACTTTCCTCCATGGTGATTTGGAGGAGGATATTTATATGAAACAACTAGAGCACTACGTGGTGAGAGGTAGAAGTAAGTTGGTTTGCAAATTGAAAAAATCTTTGTATGGGCTTAAAACAGAGTCCTAGGATGTGGTACCAAAAATTTGATACATATGTGTTAAGTTTGGGATTTGAGTGTTCTAAAACAAATCATTGTATTTATTATAAAACTGATGGTGATCATTTCTTGTTTATTGCATTATATGTTGATGATATGTTATTTATTGGTAGAGGGAAAGGTATGATTTTAGAACTAAAATATCAACTTGCTACTAAATTTAAAATGAAAGATATTGGTGTAGCTATACACATTCTTGGGATGGAAATTAAAAGAGAGTGTGAACAGAAAGCTATGGCTTGGACAAATCAAGTATGCCAACTCAATTTTATAGAGGTTTGATATGTAGGATTGTAGACATGAGCAGAGTGCCTTATGAGAGTGCAGTTGGAAGTTTGATGTATGCTATGGTTTGTACTAAACTAGACATTTCCCAAGTAGTGGGAAATATTTCTAGATATATGTCTAATCCTAGTAGAGTTCATTGGGATGCAATTAAAAGAGTCTTCAAATATTTGTGTGATACCTTAGATTATTCCTTATGTTATCATAGTAATATGACTAAAGATGAGATTTCCCTTGATATTCATGGTTATGTGGATTTAGTCTAGGCAAGTGATGTTGATAACAAAAGATACACCAATGCTTATGTGTTTACTTTATTTGGTGGTACAATTAGTTGGATGAGTATGCAACAGGTTGTGGTTGCTTTGTCCACTACTAAAGCAGAGTATATGGAAACTACTCATGCTTGTAAAGAAGTCATTTGGCTTAAGAGACTATGTTCAGATATTGGAATAAAACAAGGTGTAGTGACAATAAATATTGTAACAGTCAAAGTGCAGTATGTCTAGCCAAGAACCCAATGTTTCATGCCAAGACCAAGCACATTGATGTACAATATCATTTTGTTAGAGATATGGTTGAAGATGGTAAGGTGAAGCTAGTTAAGGTAGAGAATTTGATGAATGTTGTTGATTATTTAACTAAGCCTACGAGCACAAAGAAGTTCATATGGTGTTCAGAGACTATGGGCCTTTTGGCCCCTAGCAATTAGAGATGATGATGACACCCTTCTGTTGTCCTTGCAAGGTGTTTGAAAAGTGGGAGGTTTGTTGGGAAAATATGTCTCAACATTGTAATTATATACAATTTATTAATAGGATGTATGTTGGTATATGGCAACTAATCATGCAAATACTGTACACTCGTCAAGGTTTTTTCTTGTTGACATGTCAAGGATTTTTCTGCTAACACATCAAGGTTTTTCTGTTAACACATCAAATGAAAAACAACCTTGTAAAGCCTTAATTCTAGAAGGTTCCAAAAATCTTGTTATAAGCGGGTGGGATGTATGTAGACGGTGGTGTATTATGAGAGTCTAATAGTGGTCGGGTTGTCTCTTAATCTCTGGTGGTGATACTCCTGTGAGAAGCTTGCTCTGCAAGTATATTGTAATCTTTTTATTTTTGAATAATATATTGGGTGGCTTTTGGAGTGTGGGGTTTTTCTCCTGAAAGGGTTTTCCCCACGCAAATCATTGTGTTGTGGTATGCATGATATTTGTGTTTAATTTTTTGACTATTAAAGATCTTTAAAAGTTCTGCATTATTCTCCTCTCAAGGTTAGTGTAGGAAGTTTTTCTGCTACCTTAGCTTCTTTACAAAGTATACTTGTAGTTTGAAGTGACATATCCAAGATCCAAAAAAAATATCATTTGAACAAGAGATAAAGCCAAATGGTAAAGCCATAGTGAGTGCTAGAGTCAAACCTCAAAGAGGTGTACAAGCATCAAGAGTTTGTTGGGCCATGCAAGTTGATATATCCATGTGGGAGAGATAAAACTCAAATTTTATGGAAAATTGTGTACTAGGTCAATCAGGCTAACACAATAAAGCCCCTTTCATCTTCATTATAAAGGGAGTTGATTTTTCATTAGTTGAGCTAAGTATGGTGTTGCCGATTGATATCATGAAGACATAGAAGATATCCCTTTCTTAAGGTGGTTTTCAATCCATCAAAGGGTTGTTGTATATTGAGATGTAATATTTCTTCACACAAATATATGTCTTAATTATAGAAAAAGTCACTAGCCATTTGAATAAGATTCATTGATGCCATCAAGGCACAATACATATGTAATTAACCTTGACAAGATAATCTTCATTTAGATGGAGGGATGTGAGAGTTCTCAAAATTTAGTTTTAATCTTGAAGATTTTGGGGAACAAAACCTCCCAAATTTAGGATATGTGATCTATAAACAAATAAGTTTCAAGTGAACAAGTGGGGTCAAGCTACATGATATTTTTAACTTAGGTTGTAGGCCACTTTTATCAAGGTGAAAAGATGCTTGTATCAAGTTAATTGACACCCATCTCAAGGCTACAAGTCAACTAAAAAAACATTTAAAAGGTTTGTGGGATATATGTTTACCTATAGTAGATGCCACAAGTGTTAAGGCTGTTTCCAATTAATTGACAATATCATAGGAGTCATAGGATTCACTTCATAGTCATCTTTGCTTCTAATTATTGATAGGAATATATGTAGTAAATTAATAGTATTATTATACAAATATTATTAGTGTGGTTGAAGGTTTTATTTGGATGTGTAGCTAGTGTTACAAGTATGACAAAAAGGAAAGATCATGTTTGATCATTTTTTTTGGTATTGTCCATAATTTGTAAGAAGATGGAATATCATGTGTGAGCATGCGATTGTGACAACATTTTTGGAGTGAAAGAGGAATTCAAAGAAGGTAGAGTTATGGATGGTGTTCAATCTATTGGTGACCTTAGGAAAAATAGGACTTATCATGTGTGGGGATCAAATTTGAGGCGGTCAATCTTCTTTATTATGATATTAAGCATTTTTGTTTAGTTGCATGGTTGTCAAGTGTTAACAATGGTCATTTTCTAGCAAGGTGTTGAGACAATTAGTTTTCCTTGAATAATGGTTCATTGTTGGGTAGTTATTAATTTTTAATCCTTGTGCATGCATGTTTTGGTAGGTGAATACATTTTAGGTGTTTGATTTACAAGCATTTGTTTACCTTCCCTACATGTGGTAGTTTATATTCTATGCTAGGCATGTATTTCAAATATTCTACAAGAAACTATTTTGGCACATGACTCAACTACCTAGGTAGTCATTTTCATTGATTGAGGCATTACATTTACCCTAACCTATAATAGTTACTTCTACTAGAAAACACTATGTGTTTCCTTCTAATAAATATAGAAAAGTTAAAAATGGTGATTTGAGAAGGCAACATGGCTATCCAAGTGAATGTGATAGCTTAAGAATATAAAGAGGGAGTAGTGAAAGAGACTAAAGGGAAGATGAATGAGTTGGGAAGAAGAAGAGCTTGACTATTATAAGGTGAGGATAGCTATACAAGCAAAAATTTAACTAGTTGGTTATAAAAGCAACAACCAATTGTGCTAGATGGAAGAGTATCAAATCTAAGTGGATGCTAGTTAGCTAAGATAGGCATGGTCATCTTATCCAAGTAGAGATATACAACTAGTTGGTAAAGGGAGAGAGAGGGGGTGTTGAGAGCATACAAGAGTATACTATTATGTGTAGGACAACTGCTACATGCATCCCATTTCAATAGAGGTTGCAAGTTGATCCATTGGGGTTAATGAAATGAGTTCTAGATAGTTTCATATGGATAATAAAAATTGTGCATGGAGGTATAATTATTTCATTTTCTATAATTGAAAGAGAGGATGTCAATCATATTCATGTTTAGGATAATCTATGGATGTATTGTAATCTACACATTAGGCATTGTAAAACACATACAACCATGGATTAGTTGTATGAAGAGCATAGCTCATTTTTACTAGAGTTTTTAGTCCATTTGAAGGTTTCTCCAAAGTTACTTATGTTGCATGTTTTATTTGTGATGCAATTTTTTTTTCTATATTTGACATTTCTTTTTTTAGCCCTTTATTGCAAATAAAAATTGAAAAATATTATTGGTGGTGTAGACACTGAAAAATGTCCTAATCGATGTCGTATATTTAAATTTTTTTTATTAACCTCATTTCCTCCTTAATCCATCCTCTTTTTGCTTAATTGATTTAATTATCCTAGATAATTAATTAATTGCATCATTTTCATCTATTTGGCCTAATTAATTAAATTGGGTTAATTCACCTCTTGTCGCACTAACACTTCATCTCATTAAATTAAATAAATCAAAATATTTAATTTAATATCCTAAGTCATCTTATTTAATTAAATAACCCTATCTTATTTAATTAAATATCATTTCATTACCCCTCCCCTATTTATTAAATCATCTAATTTAATAAATGTCTCTTAATTCTTCTAATTCCCTAATTGCATAAATTAAACCTTGTTTAATTAGCAATTAAACTAATTTTCTTCTACTCAAAGGGAATATTCCCATGGAATATTCTTTATCCTTTTTGCACAATTAAAACTTTGCTTTAATTTGTAAAATCCCTTTTTTCCTCACCCTAAAGGAATATTTTAAGGAATATTCTCTTTCCTCCAATCAACTCACTTTGCTTCAAATTCAAGTTAACCCTTTAACCTTCTAAACAAGGTACCTTTGACCTATGTGAATAGGTCAAAAGTGTGTTTGTTTGAGGCAAGTGTGAGCCCTTGATTAACTTTCATCATGCATTCTCATCCGTTGATGAGAATCCATGATCCATGCCTCTTATCCCCTTCATCTTGAACCGTTGATTAAGCTTTTTGATCTCAACCATCCATTATTCATTTTCTCTCCTATAAATAGGTCACTATTTGGAGACAAATGGATCCATCTTTTATTGCAAACTTATGTTGTTAAATTTTCTCACATACTTTCTTATCTTTTGCTCACTTTTAGCTTGTTTTAGTTCATTTTTAGTTGCATATTAGCTTCAAGCTTTCATTAATGGCTTCCATGCATCCATCTTAGTTTGTAAATAAATTAGGGTTTTCATCTTTTAGCATAATTTTAGCTTAAATTAGCTTAAATTAGCTTGGATTAGCTTATATTAGCTTAGCAATTGCATAATTGGATCATTTATAACATAAAATCATGGTAACTTAGCTTGCATCATGTTCATTTTTACATAATTTAGGTTTTCATACACCAAACACCATGGTTTCATTGATTCTTTTCCATAGAATCGATTGAAACAAGCTCACTATCACGAGATTGGGAAAGGGTCATCGGTCCACATCAACATGACACCAATTCCACAACAAGATAAATTTTGAATGGATTAGAGTAGATGTTTTGATAGCTTTCATATTTTAGTATGTTAGGTTTTGATAAAATATTTGGTTTTAATCTTGTTTGATCGATCTTGTTGAAATTCGAGTATTGGTGGCTCTGTTATGCTTTGATTCTTCATGGATCAAGCATAATATAGCCCATACTAGCAATCCTTGCATCGACATTCTGGCACTAGAAGAAGGGAAAGCCAATCATTTAGCCATATTTTAGCTCGAAATCCATGTTCATGCTATTTTGTAGGTTGTAGTGATGCTCAAACCACAAACAATGACACTATCTCAATAGTGTTGCCATATAGTGATGCCCAAGAAATTTGATACAATGACACATATTTAATTGGATGATGCTAATTTAAATATACGACACGTATTTAAATTTAAACTATTGTGGAACGAAAATGGCGACACTCATTTTCACCAGACTGACGCTTTTAAATTTCAAACAACAACACATTCATTTTTAGCGATGCCCATCAAAACAACAAAAAAATAATTTTCACTACTTTTAGTACAAAGTGACACCCAAATTCACTAGAGTGATGCCCAAATTTCAAATTTTGATGCCATCGTGTGAAGCGACGCTCAACCAGGGTAAGAAACTTTATGTTTGTTTTTCGACATGTGACTTAATTTCTTCTGATTATCTGATCACTGATGGATGTTTGACTATGTTTTCATTGTTAGACTAATAGGGTTTTGTAGGGTTTAAAGGCATGGAGTGAAACTGAAGACCTCTTCTATCTTAAACATTCTATAATTGTAACTAGCGTTCAATGCTTTGGGGCAATTATAACCCAATTTCATGCTTTTTTACTTTCATTTTTAGGCAACACACTAGTTTTCCATTGGTTTTAAAATGAACATTCAAAGTTGGATAAAAATGAACCCTCACATCGCATCCTTCAATTGGGCTTAAAATTGAACAAGACAAACTCATCTTTCAATTGGTGCATAAAATGAACTCATTATTGCTTTGAAGGATAAAATTGACAACTGTTTGTTTTGTTTTGTGGCTTTCAACTTTTCTAGTGAATGCATATGCAATTCTCACATGCCATTTGGTGATCTTGAGAAACAGAAACATTCTCTAACACATTGCAAAATCACCCACATCTTTCAATTGGGTTTAAAATTGAACAACCATGCTAGTGTGAGAAAAGGCATAGTGTGTGTTCTCTCTTTGTGCATGCAAGCAAAGATGATCGAACTACGAATATACTTACTCACTATTGTTCACCTTTAGAGGGACTACCTTGGTGGGAAAAAGTACTCACCCCAAGGGAATGACCCAAGTGGTAATGAGCATAAGCCAGGCTCTTTTGAACTGCTATATAAATTTGTGGTTGCAAGGAAAGTTTGCAATCAATAGAGTGATGCATGATAGCTCTCCCCCAATATCTTTATGATGCATAAAGCCCTTATTCTAAGGGTTGGGAGATATCTTGAGGGAGTTTTTCATAGTGTCCTCTGAATCAGCTGTCCTTATTACAAACCTTTGTGTAGTAGCCAAAAATCCCTAATATTTGTTGATATTAGGAGGTCGAACCTCTGAAGCCATCCCACATATTTGCGGTTCTTAGTAGAGATGAAAAGTTTTTCATGGGAGATTCATGAGAACTTGAAGCTTGGCTGACTCATAGAAGTGAGTGTCATGGAGGGGAGCTAGTGTGTTCAAGCTTCTAATCATCCCCTCTAAATAAGCGCAGCTAGAGAAATCCAAGTGGGAATACAAAAAATATAGCCATTTCTATCCTAGGGTTGTAATGCTTGTGAGTTAGTTTAACACTTTGCTTGATTTCAAAACAATCCAAAAAAAAAAAATTCACTATCCAAAATTTTCAAACACTTTGGGCTTAAATATAGAATTTTTGAGTTAGCCTTGATATTACTACTTGTCCTAAGGATTTATCCTTAGCGATTTCTAAATATCTTGACATTAATCTCAAAACCATATTTACCAAAGACAACATAGGCAATTATGGCTTTAACCTCAATATTTTCACTAAATGGACATTGTGAAAGTTATGATGTTTTTGACATAAACATCTAGTTTGGAAACATAATCAAAGACAAGTGTTTGTGGTAAAATCAATTCACCTAAGCAAAGATAAATTGACAAATGAACCTCACATGACTATTTGGAGATCGACTACTCCTGTTGAACAACCTAATCTTCTAGGTGCTATAATTCAGCCAAACTTTGAACTCATAAACAGTGAACAAATAGATCTCATTAGCAATTTGAGAACCTTCACTTTTGAAAACAAGGAAAAAAACTCACAGTGGAGAAACGTAGCAACCATTTTAGACAAAGAAGAGGAGTGCACTGATATTGAGGCTAGAAGGCCCCTATTATCACCACCTATGTGACAATAAATATATTCCTTTCTTCCATAAACTTAAACTATTTCCCCATGATCTCACAAAAAATTAGGATTCCTAATCCAAGTTCTACATGTCCTCATTTTAGACTTAGGAATCTCACTCCAAAAGCCCTTAAGAAACACCTTCGAGCAGTTCACAAAAATAGAAACAAGTTGGTAGAAAACTTTTATAGACACGCTTCACTTGAGGTATAGTTCAGAATTGTTTGCATTATTTTGGAGTCAAAATATTGGTCTTTTTCATGATACTCAACTCCTCTAAATGATTCATAAAATAGTTAAACTTCATAGGGAAAAGTATCCAACACTCCATTTCAAATGTATGAATCGTCAAACAAAGTATAATCAAAAGTGGGCATCCATATTTTATCACAACTGTTACACTTTGTTGAGAAGCTTTTATGCCTGAGCTAGGAGAGCCTGAACAAGTTTGAATATTCCCCTCCATCCTCTCATTTTCTAGAATTTGAATATTTTAGAGGTCTACCATCATTTTTTCTACCTTGATCTTTTTGAAACAAAAGGCTCACTTTACTACATGATCTCACGCAAAGTAAGGATCCCTAAATTAAGGTCAACTAGTTGTCACCATAAACTTAGAAATTGTAATGCAAAGGCAATCAACAACCACATTGAGGCACTCTACAAAAATAGAAACAAGTTGTTGATAAAATTTTATGAATGAACATTGAGAAAATATCCTGACATGTACACATTCTTTATGATCCAGAATCCTCGTCTTTTTGAAGATCAACAACTTTTCTAGATCATTGAGTATTTAGGATTTGAACATTTTAGAGGTATATCATCATTCTCATTACCTTGGTCTTGTCAAAACAAAAAAGTTCCCTTTAACTCAACATTGGGTCCAACATTTCACTCACCCCTTCATCAAATTCCCTCCTTCACCTCATCTATCTTTGCAAAAATTTCTAAAACACCAAACATCAAACCAACTTGCTACCTTAGCTAATTTGTATGTGAAATGTATCCTTTTCCATGCACTTAATTGAGATAGTTATCATCTTTGAACTAGCTTATCTTGAAGGTCACAAGTCTACCCTAAATTTTTGTAAGTTCATTAGCATCCTTTATTCCAACATCAAAACATCAAACTCAAGTCAAAAGTGTTGTCCCAAAATGCTTGCAAAGATCACTCCCCACATCACCCATATTTCAATCCCACATTATCATCATTGCTCCCAAAAGAATTAGAGCATCTCTTTTACCTAGGTTTGAGTCAACAAGAGAGTTCAAACATTACAAAACTCAACACAACTCTCCCATAGCTAACACCAAATTTATGGTAAAGACAAGATCACAACACAAGAGAATGATGGAAAAAGAAAAAGTTACATTTACCTCAAGCAATCCAAATCCTTTAGAATTTGATCCTAGAAGTCATGTTACACCATCGCAGCAACCATCATCTCCTTCAAGACCTTACAAAATTGAAGATGTCAACAACAACCCATTTGAGCTCACTAGAGAACTTTTAGAACATCAAATTTTTGAAAGTGTAGCTCCTATCTCCCTGAAATTTGTAGCACAAAGTTTAACATAGGATTTCACCACTCCATCACAAGGGCTAAGTCAAACATACATACCTAGTTTTGCAACCATCCTTTCTAAATATTTTGGTTACACCTTACCATTTGAGAGTAATACACTTGTGGGTACTCTTGAAACTAATCCTCCACCTCCCACCACCATTTGGACACCTACCTTTGGTGATCCTCCCATTCTTGAGGATCCAAAACAACTACACACTCTGCTTGAACTTCACTATTCCACCACTACTTTGACATTTCAGGGAAACCCTTCTTCATCCACGACCATGAGTACCATAAGTATTCCTACCATCACGTAGAGCAATACAAACCAAAAATCTCAAAACAACACACTAGGGCATGTCAATACCATATCACAGAATCAATCCTCAACGCAAATAGGGACATCTTTATCAAACCCTTCGGTGGGTTCATCCATTCCATCTATCATTATCACATCATCTCCTATCAATCCACTTCAAAGAAATCCCTTGGTTACAAGCTCTATCAATCCTAGGAGTACCTTGATCACAAATCCTTTGTTTACATCTTTTGCACAAGGAAATCCTCAAAACATAGGACAAGGGAATCTTTTTAATTAATGGACTCAAGGTCCTAGTGTGTCATTTCCATTACAAAATTTAATGGCATCATCTTTTCCAACAACTCCCTTTTCTATGCCCAATCAACTAGGACCTCAAACATACATTCCTCCACCTCAGTCTACCATATTGCAAGGAATGTTAAACCAAGGGAATCCTCCATCTTTCACCAACAATCCGCTATCCACCCAAAACATCAATGTCCCTATTCCTTCATAGATGTCTCAATAACTGCGTGACCCCACATTGCAAGCATGTGCCTTAGCTTTACAACAAGTACACCAAACTTATCAACAAGTTGTACAAAAACTACAACAACAAGAAGCAACTTTAGCACAACAACAACAACAAGCACAACAAGCAGCCTTAACACAACAACAACATCAAGCTCAACAAGCAGCCTTAGCACAATAACAACATAAATCTCAACAAGAAGCCTTAGCACAACAACAACAAAAAGTAGCCATTTCCCAAAAAACTCAACAAGAATCCTTAGTATCACAACAAGCCGCGCAACAACAACAAGCACAACAAGCAACTTTATTAACAAAAAAACAACAATAGGCCTAACAACAACAAGAAGCTCAACAAAAAGCCTTACTAGTTCAACAATATGCCCGACAACAGCAACAAGGATCCTATTTTCCTCACACGAACATCATCAATCCAAACACATCAAAAACATATTCATCACTTTCACAAAATATCACACCTTCATACACCCCATATAATTCATCTCTCATCCCATCATATGTTCCTCCACCCAATCTACAAGATGATCTCACATCACAATTGAAAGCACTTTCACAAGAAATGCAGGACCTTTGCATAGGCAAGACAAAAAAACCTCATACATATACCATTCCCTCCTGGTTTTGAAATCCCTAAGTTTGACAAATATAGAGGGAGAGGAAGTCATGTTGACCATATCAAATAATTTAACGTCATGTGCATGGAAGTGGCTTACAATAACTCATATCTAATGCGCCTCTTTCCTTGAAGTTTAATAGGTACTGCTATGGAATGGTTCTCTCATTTTCCTCCTGGTATAATTTTTTTTCAACAAATCATTGAAAAATTCATCAATCGCTTCTCCTTCAATCTTGACATGGACGTTAGCTTAGAAGAGTTGTACACTCTCAAAAAAAATCTAGGAGAAACCTTCACTAATTTCTTACAATGATGGAGACAAAGAGCTAGTAAAAGCAAGTGGCCTCTTCTTGACAAACAACAAGTGGGAATCATTATAGCCAACCTTGATCCAAATATATCATTCCACTTGAAAATGAAATGCATCACATCCTATGACAAGCTTGTTCCAAGAGCCCTTAACATTGAAAGAGCCCTAATCTCACAAGGAAACACTCAAGCATACAAAGACAACCATCCTTCAACCAGTTTGAATGAGAAACCTCGTGTATGGGCTAAGAACAAAAATGTAACAAACGATAGTGTAGTAGATGCTAAGGTTATACTAAGTGCTCCTAGACCCAATAAAAATTAAGTTACTAACATCCAACCAACCATGCAACAAATGGTACCACCTTAGAACAATCAAATCAATAACACCAACATGCAACCAAGGAAAACCGGTAATAGGAACAACAATCCCAAATGCAAGTACACACAGTTATTGTTACTCATCAAGACAATCATGAAGAAATTGGTAGAGTCAAATTTGATAGCACTTCCTAACTTTGAAAACTACCAAGAACACCAAGAAAATCCATTTTGGTACAACGAGCATGATCTCTGTGACTTTCATAAAATCAAAGGACATAAAACAACAAACTATATGAAACTTAAGAACATCATCCAAGATCTCATAGAGAATGATACCATATCTGTTGAGGTACTAGCTGGAAACCAAGATCTCAAGATATACAAGACCCCTATTCCTGATCATAACAAAGTAAACAAAAATGGAAAAGCTAAGGATTACACCAATGTTCAACACACCTATTCCAATGTAGTTGCCTCCTATGATAGCATTATCATTGTTGTCACCATGAAAGGAGCTAGCATGGAGGTGGAGTCACCATTCAACATGGAAAAATAACCATTCAAGGAGCTACCCCAACTCAATCTGGGACACAACCTACTTTTCCCGCATCTAATCCTAGCAAGTACAATCTTGTAGATCAACTTAAACAGACCCCCACTCAAATATCAATCTTGGAACTCTTGAGATTATCTCTTTCACATAGGGAAATACTGGAAAAAGCCTTGTCTGAGTCATCTGTTCCCAAGAACATTGATACCGATCAGTTTCAAGCTATGGTAAGGCATATCACCAACCATCTTCTCACCTTCCCTGAGCAAGATTTACCATCACAACCATCTCATAACCATGCTTTACACCTTGAGGTTGTCATTCATAAAAATAAGGTGAAAATAGTCTTGGTAGATGGAGGTGCTGGTCTAAACATTTGTACCCTACAATTGATCAAGCATCTGGGCTATTTAGAAGATACCATTAAGAAGATAAAGAGTACCTCCATCAGAGCATATGATGACCAAGAATGGGTATCACAAGGAATCATAGCACTTCCAATCCAAGTGGGACCTCTTATTGCAAAAACCACATGCCAAGTACTTGATCTTGATCTTCCATATAACATACTACTTGGTCGACCCTAGATCCATGCTTTGAAAGTTGTAGCCTCAACCTATCATCAGTGTGTGAATTTTCCTTTTGAGGGTAGAGAAATCACTATCCATGGAGATCCTAAAACTTTCTATTACTACAAGAGCCTTGAGGCCAAGTTTTATAAGATCCCACAAATACTAAAAAATGATGAAGGAGCTACACCATCAAGCTCATTTGTTGACCCATCATCCCTAGCCTCTACCTTAGCATCACAAGTACAAATTGTGAAAATCATACTTGATGTCAAAGCAGTGATTCAAGATGATGGTTGTGGAAGCTACAAAATATTGAAATAAACCTTTGTCTTAGGAGAGTTACCTATTTCTCCTCAAACTCATGGGAAACCAACATCTAGCACCAAGGAACCAAAAATAATCAAGATGGTAGCTAGTACCTTCACCAAGTGGGGAGACCTGAATCAAGAAGACATTAATGAGCAAGACATCTCTAAAATCCTCTACCAAGATGAAAGACTAGTTCTTGTTCTTCCCATGGAGGATGACAACAAAGGTCCATAACTAATGCAGAATTGGGGATATAACAAGAATGAGAAGCTAGGACAAAATGACAATGGTTTACTAGAACCCATTGTTCTTGAGAAATAACTAAAGAATCTTGGCTTAGGTTGTACCACTAGAAAATTCACACTTATTGGAAAAGGTATTGTTGCTAAACAAGTTGAGGCTTCCTCTTGGTCACCTACATCATGTGATACAACCTTAGACAACTTTCCCCTTGATGTCATTGACCTATTTGAGAACAACACCCTCTTCATGATATCCATATCATCCTTTATCTGAAATAACCAACCAACTGAAATATGCCTAGTATACCCAAAACTCATTGACATGGACCAACAAGGACCACCAGTTCTAGACTTATTCGAAAATGATGAAGCGATCTCAGAATTCATGGGACTTTGAGAAAACTTATCATGGGAAGATCACAAACTAGGATTTGATATAGATTTTGATATAGGGGCATACTATGGGGAGATGATTGAATCCTTCAGTCACAAAATAAATAAAATAAAATTAACATGCAAATCCTTGAGTGAAAATCACCTAGTGACACTCTCTAGTCCTAAAATAGTAAAAAAAAAAGGACACATCCAACGGTGAAAACCTCCCTGAGGCACCCAAGGATGAAGGATTCAATCTCCCCCTTAGTGCCATGCATCCAAAAAAGTCAGCAGTGCTAGTAGTCTATCCTGATGCCAAACCAGTCAAGCATAAATTAAGGAAGATGCACCCTCAGATAGCACTCTTGGTCAAAATAGAACTACAAAAGCTTCTTGATGTTGGATTCATCCGACTAATAGATTATCCTAAGTGGATTTCAAACTTGGTACCAGTCTCAAAATCCATTGGGGGCATTAGAATATGTACTGATTTTAGAGATTTGAATAAGGCATTTCTGAAGGATGACTTCCCTCTTCCCAACATTGATCTCATTATGGATTTAACAGCTGGGCATGAAATGTTGTCGCTCATGGATGGCTTTTCAGGCTATAATCAAATCATAATCACCAAAGAGGATCAACATAAAAATGCCTTTACTTGTCTATGGGGAACCTATTGCTGGAATGTAATACCATTTGGGTTGAAGAATGTAGGAGCTACCTATCAAAGAGCCATGACCCTCATCTTTCATGATATGATCCACAAAACAGTTGAAGATTATGTGGATGATATTTTGGAAAAATCAAAGAAGAGAAGTGAGCACATAAAAATCTGAGGACCTATCTTTGACATGCTTGAAGAATATAAGGTATGACTAAATCCAAAAAAGTGTGTATTCGGGGTCACATCAGGGAAAATTCTTGGCTTCATCATTTCACAAAGAGGGATAGAAATTGATCCAACAAAGGTAAAAGCCATCCTAGACATGGAACTGCCACATACATTGAAATAGATGAGAGGATTACAAGGAAGGTTGCAGTCCATCAGAAGGTTCATGGCCCAGCTATTAGATAAGACTCATCCCTTTTCACATCTTCTCCATAAAGGGATAACCTACATATGGGATGAAAAATGTGATAAAGCAGTCTAGTAGATCAAGGATTATCTACTGACACCTCCAATGCTTATGTTGCCAATACCAAACAAGCCACTAATCCTGTACATCTCAACAACATTAGCAACATTAGGAGCTATTTTAGCACAACATGATGAAAACATAAAGGAAAGATCTATATACTACATCAACAAAACCTTGGTGGGCTATGAGATGAACTATTCACCCATTGAGAAAGCATGGCTAGCAGTATTTTTTGCTTCACACAAGTTCAAGAATTACATGTTGTCACACCAAATCAAGTTCATCACAAAGATTGATCCATTAAAATATCTATTATCCAAAGCAACCCTCATAGGACACGTGGCTAAATGGGTAATGATCTTGACATAATTTGGCATAGAGTATTTGGAGTGAAAAGTAATCAAAGGACAAGTGATAGCAGACTAGCTGATAGAAGCACCTATCTATGTTGAGAACACTTTGATATCTGAGTTCCCTAATGAATCAGTGTTCCTTATTAATCTCACAGCTTAGTGGAAAATGTACTTTGATGGATCATTCACCCAACATGGATTAGGAGCCAACACTCTTTTCATCACCCCCAAGGCGATTTCATCCCAAAATCATATAGGCTATCATTCCCATGTACCAATAACATTGTTGAGTACGGAGCCTTGATCACAGGTCTCAGGATAGTAGTTCAGTGGCAGATACAAGAGATGAAAGTCTATGGAGACTCACAACTGGTTATCAACCAAGTCAATGATGACTATCAAACTAAAGATGACAAGATCACTCCTTACAAGAAAATGGTGGACAATCTCAAAGATATTTTTATAGACATAACTTTTGAGAAGATTCCTTGCATTAACAATAGAGCAACAGACGCCATGGCAACAATCGAATCACTACTAGACATGCCAAACAACATTCTTCAATGCAAATTCTTGGTAGAACAACTTCTCATACCAACTTTCAAAATCCCTGAATCTAAATTTGCGTGTTTCATTGTTGGTCATGGATCCCCTTGGTACCATGCCATATTTACTTACCTTAATAGAGGAACCCTTCCATTAGACATCACCCCGAACCTTAAAAAGACCTTTGTCAAAAAGGCATCCCGATTTGTGATCCTAGGTGATACC
Organism: Sequoia sempervirens; assembly: GCA_007258455.2. NCBI lineage: Eukaryota > Viridiplantae > Streptophyta > Pinopsida > Cupressales > Cupressaceae > Sequoia > Sequoia sempervirens. The sequence goes on from VDFB02000008.1 coordinate 306,836,531, forward strand.
CTTTACTGTTGACACACTGATGGAACATTACTATGATGTATTAACCAAGAGGAAGCCTTGACTACTTTAACAAAAGTAGACGATGGCATATGTGGGTCCCACTCTAGTGGTATGACTTTAGCTAAGAAACTATTGAGGATGGGGTACTATTGGCCAACCATAGAAAATGAAGCTCATCAATATGTGCAAAAATGCATCCAGTGTCAATAGAATGGGGATTTGATTCATGCTCTAGCTTAAGAGTTGTAACCAATTATCACACTATGACCTTTTTCGTAGTGGGGACTTGACCTCATAGGAAAAATCACTCCAACCTCATCCAACGGATATAAGTTTATCATAACTGCCACTGAGTACTTTAGTAAGTGGGTTGAAACCATTCCTATGACATACATAACGGGGAAGCAAATAGCTAAGTTTATCTCGAATTACCTATTTTTCTGTTATGGTGTACCACAAACCCTCATCTCAGACAATGGAACCCCATTCAAGAACCAAGATGTGAAAGAGTTGTGCCAAAGATTCAATATCCAACACCAATTCTCTACCCCGTACTATCCCCAAAGGAATGTCCAAGCAGAAGCAACGAACAAAACTATCCTGAAAATCCTAAAGAAAACATTTAATGAAGTTGGTCGTGACTGGAATTTGTAGCTAAATCCTACTTTTTGGGCTTATTGAACCAGTATTTACACACCTACAAGAGAAGCCCCTTTCTCTTTGGTCTATGAATCATAAGCCATATTTCCTATTGAGGTTGAGCTCCCATCATTGTGAGTATCACTGAAGAATCTGATAACTGAGGGAGAGTACAAAGTGTCTCGACTGAATGAGCTAGAATTCCTGGATGAATGTCATCTTGACGCCCTTAATCACTTAGAAGTATATCAAAACCAACTGAAATAGAGCTATAACAAGAGAATCAAATGTCGGTCATTCTAGTTAGGTGATCTTTTCTTAAAGAAAAATTAGAAGAACATTCCAGATCAAGACAACAAAGGAAAGTTTGAGCCTAACCGATGAGGGGCTCAAAAATACTTTCAAATAGTAATTTTATGGTTTAAAAGACTTGTTTATTTTATTAATTAACATGATTGGTGGTAGACTATAGACTGACATATTTACTTGTTTTACTTTATGTTGTATAATTTAGTAAATATATTAGAGGTAATTCTTTATATTAAATGTGTTTTACTTTTGTGATGATATTGATGAGTGAATTATGCCATTTTAATCTTTTACTGTAATAATTGGTATCCTATTCTTAAGAATTTTATTTAGGGAATTTAAAGAATGATGACTGATGATAAAGTTAAACTCCCTGTTTGATCACATGAAGACAATCACGCCACTGATCGCCCAGCTGGATGATGAATCACTAAAGTTTAAAATTAGCTCCTTTTAGTCAATTTAGGAACTTCTCGTCCCAACGTTGATCTAGCATTTTCCCTCTGTCTATTTTTAGTTTTGTTGTAGTCTTTAGTTTAGACACCTTGAATCTTGGTAGTTAATGCCATATTTTGAATTCAATAAGGATATTGTTATAAATATCCATCTTTAGATTTTAGAAGGGAGTTAGATAATTTTTCAACTAGAATCTTGTAATGGTTGCACTACTCTGTTCTACGTTCATATTTTGATCAATTTGAATGAAAAGAAGAAGTTAACTCAAATTACTATGTTAGAGGTCTCATTGGAGGAAAAGCAGGGCCCGCTCAACCAAAGGAATTGACCTTGTGTGGTATTTCTCTAAGTTTATTTTATTTTTGTTCATTGGATGTTAAATCTGGAATGCTAAGTTTGTTTGAATCATTTTCAGCAATTGTGTTTAATTGCTTTTAAGTTAGTTCATCATGGTTAAAATTATTTTTTAGATTCGTTATAAAGTTTATTGAGTTAATCAAGATTTATATGTTGTTTGTAGGAATTAAGTTTGGTAATTTTCTATTGAGTTTAATTGAAGCAATGATGGAAACTTATGGAAAGATGAAACTAATTTTTTTTTGGAATCTATTCATGGAAATTAGTATTTATGTTTTTTAGATTAATCATTATTTCCTTGCAATTTATTTTTGTTCTTTAAACTAACATTTATTTTCCAAAAAATCTTAAAATATATTTCATTTGAAGTAAATTAGAATTAAACTTGGATTTCAAATTCTAGATTAAGAATTAAGGCATATGTTAGTCTTTTCATGAATCAGTCTCAATCAAGTCAAATGAAGTCAAAAATAAGTTGAAAAAACTTTAAATTAGGAAATAAGATAGAATGGATCCTTAGGAATTAGTTGTTGAAGTTCAGCTCCTGATAGCTCTTGAAGGAGCCAAACCAACACCTGAAGTCACTGTTTACAATGCAAAACCCCCCAAAAATTTGTGACAAACATCCTTATCGCATATAGCTCTAAGACACACCCTATTCGATAATTAATTGACTAAATGATGCAAGTTGTGACATCAACGACCTTGCCCATCATTTTTGGCACCGTTGCCGAGGAATAAAAGATCTAGATATTAAGTGTGAAGCCTTAGTGTTGATAAGGAAGATAGATTTAAATTGTGGATGAGATGAAATAGAGACCAACTAGGGAGGTTTCTTGCATGAAACATTGATTTTTGAAGAAATATTAATTTTGATTAGGAACAGGATATTCAATAACATCAGATCAAAAATCAAGAATATAATCAATAACATTAGATCAAACATCAAGAAGAAAATAGAGATCCATTTCAAGAAGAAGAAATGGGTGACCAACCAGTACATCCAACAACAAATAGGAACTTTTCTTATCTTATAAATCTTTAAAGACAGATTGGTGAGCCTCCTATGAAGAATATTTCACCCTCAGTTTTTCCTACCTTTAGGGGAAAAACTTCAGAAGATCCTGATCAATTCCTTTTTGAGTTCAAAGTTTTATACCAGACCTATGATTACACAAATGATAACTAGAAGTTGAATTTATTTCCTTCTATCTTGAAAGAGTTAACTTTATGATGGTTCATGGGTTTAGGTGCAGGAACAATTGGAACTTGGCAGCAAATGGAAACTAAATTCTTGGATAAGTACCAAGATTACTATCGAGTAAGGGATAGGAAGGAGGAATTGTTTCGAATAAGACAAATGGAGGATGAAAGTTTCGAAGATTATGTTGATAGATTTCAATTTGTGCACCAGAGGTGTACTAATGGCTTGGATGGTGAAATTAGTAAAACAATTTTTCTGAGAGGAATTGATGATGAATCAAGAGAGTCTTTGAATCTTATGGGGAAAGTAGACATTAATAAGCTTTCCTTGGATGATATTGTTGAAATATGTAGAAACTACTCTAGGACTAGGGTAGGGACTAGAAACTCCAGCAGAAACAAGGCTCATACTATTGATGTGTTAGAAGTAATGGAGGAATTAGCAAATATGAAAACTGATTTACTTCTTCATCTCAACATGCAAGGAGATAAGAAAAATACTGAACCTTTGTCTATTTATTGTTCCAAGTGTAGGGGCAAACACCTTTTAAGATAATGTCCATTGAATCAAGTTGATATTTGTGAGATTTTTGAGAAACATCACTCAATAAGTTCCTATAATATTTTGGATGGGATTAAGAGAAATATGAAGAAACCACCTGTGGTAGAGGAAGAGCTTAATTATGTTGTCTAGAGACCTCAAAACATAAGGTATAATGCTAATCAAAGGCAATATGGTTCTACATCTAACTGGAATCAGAACCCTTCACAAAACTAGAATCAATGGATCCCTCCATATCAACCAAAACCACCACCTACATATTGGGGTCAACCTGAATGGATGAATCCTCAATGGAACCAGTCACAATGGAAAGCTAATTAGCAGCCACAGTGGCAGTCAAATCAACCATCATGGCAACAAAATTAGACACAGTTCCAACCATGAAAAAATTAGGGGAAAAAACATCCCTGGGTACAAACAACTCCAAAAATCAATGCCCCTAATCCTACTAATGACCAAGTAAACCAGCCTCAATTGCCAACCCAACTAGTTGCAAATCTAAGAAATACCCGTAATGATGCAAATCCCCCTAATTTGAATGTGATTGATGCTAATGATATTCAATTGAGAAATCAAAATGTTCAATCTACACCAACCAAAATAGTTCAAGAAGGTGGGAAAGATTACAAGAATTCAACAAAAAAACAAAACTTCGAGGAAGAACAAAACATCAATTACGCACCTTACCCTGAGATATTGAAGGAAGAAAAAGTCTCTCCGTAAATCTCCCAACCCAGTTACATGAATTTTGTTGATTCTCAACTTCTTCGTGAGTTGAAGAAGATTAACATTGAAATACCATTGCTACAAGCCATTAAATACATACCAGAGATAAATTAGTTGTTAAAGTCCCTTTCCATGAAAACTCTAGGGAGAAAGAAGAAATTACCTCCCACAATACAATAGGGTTAAAACTCACTGATGTGTTATCAGGAAGATTGCTTCCCCAGAAATATAATGTTCCTAGTAGTCTTGTAATAACCTTGAGTATTAATGGAGTAGAGATATCCAATGTTCTAATTGATTTGGGAGATGCCATAAATGTTATCACATTTGACACTGTTGAAATGTTAGGAATGCCAACTATTTAGCCAACAACAATTGTTTTACAGTTGGCTGACCAATCTACTACCAAACCTGAAGGTATCATAAAAGAGATCATGGTCACCATTGACACATGGGATTATCTAGTTGAATTTTTGGTTCTTAAAGCTAGAAAGAAAGATTCTAGTTATCCAATCATCTTGGGTAGACCATGGTTAGCTACTGTTGTTGCCTTAATAGATTGTAGATCTAGAAGTATGATCATTTCAAATGGTCAGAAACAAAAAAAATTGTCACTCTATCCACCAAGACAACCATCAATTCAACCAAACACTCAACTTTGGGTTGATGAGGATATAGAATAAGAAGGTGATGGCATTGTAGAGTTAGCTATGGTTACTTTGGTTGAACATATTGATGAATGTGAAGAACAAGAGTTTACTTCTGAAGAAATTACTCCAATTGAAAAAGGAAAATTTCAAGCAACATTACATCAACACTCTTGTCCTCTCAATACACTTGTTGAAAATTCCTTGGATTCTAAAAATGGAACTAAAGAAATTACAATAGCTGGAGATAAACCTCTCAACATTAATTCATCTTTATCCCCAACACAAGAAAAAGAATTGAAGGAAAATTTAGAAAAACATACTGAAGCATTTTCTTAGGAGTATACAGATATGAGAGGAATTCATCCTCGAATTTGTAGTATCACATTTACACCGAATATGTAAGACCAATTAGATAAGATCAAAGGAAAATCAATTATGTTCTTCGTGATATTGTTAAACAAGAAATAGAAAAGCTGCTAAAAGTAGGGTTCATTTACCCAATATCTGATAGTCAGTGGGTTTCTCCATTGGTTATTATCCCCAAGAAAAATGGTAAATGGTGTGTGTGCATGGATTATAGAGAATTGAATAAAGCCACAAAGAAGGATCATTTTCCATTGCCATTCATTGATCAAGTACTTGATAACCTAACAGGCAACAATTATTTCTCTTTTCTTGATGGCTTTAGTGGATACAATTAGATCCAAGCAACTCCTAAAGATCAAGATAAAACTACTTTTACCTGTCCTTGGGGTATATATGCTTATACAATTTTACCATTTGGACTATGTAATGCTCTAGCCACTTTTCAAACAATAATTCTTACTATCTTTGCAGATTTCACCACTTCGTGTGTCAAAGTATATATGGATGAATTTATAGTTCATGCAAAAACATTTGAGGAAACACTTAAAAACTTAGCAAAAGTTTTGCAGCGATGTAAAGATCACAGGTTGTCCTTAAATCATGAAAAAGGTTCAATTATGATGACAAAAGGTATTGTTTTGGGACATCACATCTCAAAAGAGGGGATAAAAGTTGATCCCAAGAAAGTTGAAATTATTCAAAACATTGAGATCCCTAGGAACCAAACTGGTGTTTGAAGTTTTCTTGGGCATGTCGGATATTACAGAAGATTTATAGAAGGATTTAGTAAAATTACTGGACCTTTGTTTACATTGCTCAAGAAAGAAGAGGAGTTTGTATGGACTCAAGATTGTCAAAAATATTTTGAGACAATTAAAATAGCTTTAACAACTTCTCCAATTATCAAAGGACCTGTTTGGGGAGATCCATTTCACATACATGCTGATGCATCCAATTTGGATATTAGAGTAGTATTAGGACAAAAATATGACAATGATGCCATGCATGCAATCTATTATGTTAGAAAAAATCTAAATCTTGCTGAAAGAAATTATACAACAACAAAAAAAGAATTTTTAGATGTAGTATATGTAATTAACAAATTCAGGAATTATATTATAGGTTACAAAGTTTATGTACATACAGACTATGCTGCAATTAGATATTTAATGAATAAGGCTGTAGTAGGTGGACACATTATTAGATGGTTACTGTTGTTGCAGGAATATTATGTGACTATCATAGATAAGCCTGTAAAGGATAATGTTGTTGTTGACTTCCTTTCCAGAATTGTTTTGCAGGATGATCAAGAACCAGTGGATGAAAAATTTCCAAATGAACATTTATTTGTAATATCAATTCATCCACCATGATTTTCTGATCTGGAAAATTACTTTGTAACAGGGAAGTGTCCAAATCACTTTAGTCATAAACAAAAAAGAAGGTTAATTTGTGAAAGTTCTAGATTTCAGTGGATTAATGGTCTTTTATTTAAAATGTGCCCTAATCATGTTCTTCGTAGACGTGTTGCTGAGTTAGATGTATATGATGTAGTACACGCCTGCCATCATGAGCCAGAAGGAGGAAACTATTTGGTGGTAAGAACATTGCATAAGATCTTAGGAGTTGGTTACTATTGGATATCAATGGAAAAGGATGTTTCATTCTCTGTTAAGCACTTGATGGATGTTAGCGGATGGGAAGACCTACCCCAACAATGGAGATGCCATTTCAACCACAAATAGCTCTAGAACCATTTGAAAAATGGGGAATCGATTTTGTGGGACCTATTGATCCACCTTCTAAAGGGCAATATTATATACTTGTTTATACTGACTATGCAACAAAATGGGCTGAGGTGAGAGCATTGCCAACAACAAGAGAGTATAAAGTTGCATATTTTTTGTACAAGAAAATTCTTTAGAGATTTGATGCACCAAGAGAAATTGTTTTAGACCAAGGACCACAATTTGTATCAACAATGATGGAAGCCTTTTTCAGAGATATCAGATGACCCATAGGAAATCTTTGCAATATCATCCTTAGGCGAATGGACAAGTTGAAGTCACTAACAAAAAATTGGAGAATATCTTGACAAAGACTGTTTCATTAAGGAAAAAAAATTGGTCAGAGAGGTTAGATGAAGCAATATGGGATTATAATATCACATGGAAAACAACAACTGGATTTTCTCCATATGAACTTGTGTATGGGAAAAAACCAGTCATGCCTATAGAATTTGAATTAACAACATTGAAAACTATAGTAGAAGTTGGAATCAATTTACTAGAGTTTGAGAAAAGTAGAATGTTGTAGCTCAACAAACTTGATGAGATGAGAATGGAGGCTCTTCAACATACAAAGGTAATCTGGAAACAAAGGAAGGAATGGCACGATAAGCATATTGTGTCCAGATAGTTCAAGGAAGGAGATTGGGCATTATTATTTGACTCCAGATTTGAAGAGTTTAAAGGGAAATTCCATACAAGATGGTTAGGACCCTATGAGATAGATCGAGTATTTGAAAATGGAGTTGTTCAATTAGTACCAATTTATGGAGAAAAGAGAGTTATGCTAGTTAGTGGTCATTGATTGAAAACATATCATAAGCCAACATCAAAGGAGGAATTTTTACATGATCTACAACACAAAATTGAACATTTTCTCATGGAAGATATCTCTTCCATGAGAGAAGATCTTTGAACCTTTGAAGAAGGCATGAATAAACAAGGTAAATTGAAAACCAACAAATGGCAGTTTACCTTGGGAAAATTGAAAGTAAATTGTAAACTAGTAATGGCGGTTTGCTTTCGAAAAAAGAAAGATGACTGAAAACCAGCAATGGCAGTCTATCTAGGTTAACTATGAGTAGCTCCTGAAAGCTCCCGAGAGCTCCTAAAAGCTCTTGAAGATCTTGAAGGTTATGAAGACTTTGAAGAATTTGAAGACTCAAGATGGCTCGATAGCTCCTGAAGACTCCTAAAGCTCATGAAATCCTGAAGGCTCTTGAAGGTCTCAAAGGCTTACAATAAATAAAGGTGCACATTTAATGTGAATATTATTCTCGAAATATTATTTTCTAAGGTAGTTAAACTAATGTAAAATAGGTAAATATTTATGAGTTTAGAAATCTCCGCCATATTGTTATTAATAACAATAATAAATGTCTTTTAATCATTTCAAAAAGTGGCAAAAAAGTTGGTATAAGTATGATGTGACATTCAAATGATGTTCGTAATGATTGTGGGTCATGTTGAGATTTTCCTGTCTTTTCAAAATCTTTTCAAAATTAAGCTAACATGTGTAAGGAGTGCTGCCAAATTTGCAAATTGAATTGCAACTGCAAAATTGTTGTGTGCAAGGCATCTAGAGTAGTAAAGGAATTTAATGCAAAGAAATAATGACACGTCGTGTCATTTTTCAAAATTGTTGCTTCAAAAATAAGAAAATATCATTTTGGAAATTGTTTAACAGCTCAATTGAAATCCGCCATTGTTGGTGTCTACCATTATTGACAGAAAAGATGGGAAACAAAAGGGATGCAGAACCAGAAAGTTTCACTCTTGATTCTTAAACCAAGAGGTTGTTGAGGGAAGTAGGATGGTTGGATTTTATTATGAAATATGAAGGTTTCCAACAAGAAATTATGGGGGAATTTGTAAGGAATTTCCATGTAAATATCACAAGAGTTAGAGGAGAGATTATTGAAGTTACTCCTGAAATTATAAGTGAAATTTTAGGAATTCCTACTAAGGGAAAACCAGTTAATAAGGGTTGAGTAAAGTTTGATAAATTGGTGGTAGCATTTCATCAAGAACCAGAAAAGAAGCTTGAAATTCTTATGCATAAAGGAGATCAATGGGGGATAGCTTGTAACAGCTTGGAAGAGCCTTGGAGAACTTCCACAATGTGGGTAATGAAATTATTCACATGTGAAGGACAATACAACACTGTATTAGGGCCAGGAATGTGACTGTTAATATATTTGAGGTATGGAAACACAAAACTCTCAGCTAGAATAAATTTTCTAGCATTTTTGTTTCAATAAATTGCATCAATGATTTCCCAGGTAAAATCTAGAGGAGAGTTTTCCATAAAATGCCATGGTTTAATTCATCTAGTAATTAAACATCATTTCTTGAAGAAAGAGTCTAGGAAATAGGGTTGGCTTGAATTTTTGTTTGCACCTATTGAAAAACAAAAAGGAAAACCCACAAAGGGGCCCGTGACAAAAAGGGAAAAAGTAGAAAAGGGTGAATCTTCTAAAGGAGAGTAGAAAAAGGGTAAAAGAAAGCTACAAGAATCCACTAGAGTGACCCATAGTGCCTCCAAAAAGAGAAGACAAGACTCGACTGAAGAAATCCCTAGTACTATTGAGACTATAGTGTCGACTCCTGAGGAAAACCCTATATTTGAAACCCCTATCTTTGAAATCCCTAAAAAAAATTTTAAAGCCCATGAAGAGACCTAAATGCCAGTGCAATCCCCTGAGCAACCTGACAAACCTCCTGAAGGTCCAATTCCATCTCCTAAAACAACCCCAATAATCGAGGTCCATGAATATGTTGAAGATTCTGAAGCACAATTAGAAGAAAGGGAAGCCTTTGAGGAATTTGAAGAAGAAGAGGCCGAATGATCTCCTTCACCTTTCTCGATTGTTGAGAGGAGAAAAGGTAAAGAGACAATAGTTGAAGAGGAATAATTTCATGAAATACAAAATGAGGAAGAATTAGAAATAGAGGAATTGTTGAGAGAAATGAAATTTTCAAGGATTGAAGCTGAACTAGAGCAGGAAAGGAGGAATATGCAATTTCTTGAGAAAAAATTGAAAAGAAAAGAGGAAGAATTACAAAAATCCATCAATAAAACTCAGGAAATGGAAAAAGAGATTGAACAAAGGGAAGCAAGGTACAAAAAGTAGTTGAATAACATTGAAGAGGCTTTATAGCAAGCTAGTGTGCAAGCATTGGCAAGTGCAGAGGAAATCACAAAATTGAAAGAGGAATTGTAGTTGAAAGAAGAGCAATTAAAACAACAGTCCATGAGGTTTTATTCTCAAGAGGCTTCTACTTCCGCGGCCCCACCAAATTACCTTGCTTTGCCCCCTATTCCATCTGATATTCCATTAGATGTTCCACAAATAACTCAACCTAGATGTCTTTCTTTAGCAACCTTAAAATTGAAGCATGAAAATGACCAGTTGGAAAGACAAATACAACAATTGGAGGAAGAAAGAGATGAAGTAGAAAGAAGATTTGAGCAAGCAATTGAGATATCCTCTGCAATGTTGTCAATGAGGAAGCCATCAAAGATATATGCATTATTTCTCAGGGAGGAATTTATGCAATGGAAGCTCAATCAATTAGTTTTAAGGAGAAACCTTGATTATCATAATGACAAAGATTTTCTGCAGGACTATTTCCATAGCCACCCTGATATTCAAAACCAAATGTGTGAATTTTTCCAGCATGGGTTTTTGATGGGAGATAATGATGATTCTTTGTTAAATATTTATGTTGGGGAATTACAAATCTAGTCATTTGTCTCTTTAATGCAAAATCAAGTTGAATGGTCGAAGAGGATTGACAAATACAAAGAGGCACATAAAAGGTACGGTTTACCAATGAGACCCAAAATGCCTCATGCAAAGAAGTATATTACAAGAGTCCAATAAATTGTAAGGAAAAAAAATATCAATCCTCTCTATGTTTCCAATTTGCTGAATAGTATATCTACTTTCCAAAATGTAGAAGGAACACTTCCTCCAGTGGCAATAAATGCATGTCAGGAAAGATATTACACCATCCTTGAGACATTAAGAAGAAGAGAGCCTATAAGCCCAAATAATATCAGATGGAGCTTAATAAGGGTAAGGAACATGATCTCTTTGATTGAACAACAACATGAATTCTGGGCTGGTATGTGATTCAGGATGTCGATTATCATCATGCCTACTCCAAAAGTCAATGCACCAGACAGTATTCCAGCAGAGGTCTTAAAAACCTGACATGAGAAACTAAAGGAGAAAAATGGCTTTGCACTCAAGACCAGACTGCCACCGCAATATAGGGAAGGAGTGTTCGCCTGTGCCATTTGGATGGAAGCAGTGAACAAAGACAAGGAAACCACTATAATTATTGACAAAGAACCATTGGGACATGGTTCACAATAAGTGGGGGAGAATGATGAGGGGCTCATAAATACTTTCAAATAGTTATTTTATGGTTTAAAAGACTTGTTTATTTTATTAATTAACATGACTGGTAGTAGACTATAGACTGATATATTTACTTGTTTTACTTTATGTTGGCTAATTTGGTAAATATATTAGAGGTAATGCTTTATATTAAATGCGTTGCTTTTGTGATGATACTGATGAGTTAATTTTGTAGTTTTAATCTTTTACTGTCATAATTGGTATCCTATTCTTAAGGATTTTATTCAGGGTATTTAAAGAATGATGAATGATGATAAAGTTAAACTCCCTTTTTGATCACATGAAGACAATCGTGCCACTAATCGCCCAGTTGGATGATGAATCACTGAAGTTTCAAATCAGCTCCTTTAAGTTAGTTTAGGAACTTCTCATCCCAACATTGATCTGGCATTTTCCTTCTGTCTATTTTTAGTTTTGATTTTTTTGTTTTAGTCTTTAGTTTAGACACCTTGAATCTTGGCAGTTAATGCCATATTTTGAATTCAATAAGGATATTGTTATAAATATCCATCTTTAGGCTTTAGAAGGGAGTTAGATAATTTTTTGACTAGAATCTTGTAATGGTTACACTACTCTATTCTACGTTCATATTTTGATCAATTTGAATGAAAAGAAGTTAACTCAAATTACTGTGTTAGAGGTCTCACTGGAGGAAGAGTAGGGCCCACTCAACCAAAGGAATTGACCTTGTGTGGTATTTCTTTGAGTTTATTTTATTTTTTTTCATTGGATGTTAAATGTGGAATGTTAAGTTTGTTTGAATCATTTTCAGAAATTGTGTTTAATCACTTTTAAGTTAGTTCATCATGGTTAGAATGGTTTGTTAGATTCGTTGTAAATTTTATTGAGTTAATCAAGATTTATATGTTATTTGTAGGAATTAAGTTTGCTAATTATCTATTGAGTTTAATTGAAGCAATGATGGAAACTTATGGAAAGATGAAACTTTTTTTTTTTGGAATCTATTCATGGAAATTAGTATTTATGTTTTCTAGACTAATCATTATTTCCTTGGAATTTATTTATGTTATTTAAAATAACATTTATTTTCTAGAAAATATTAAAATATATTTCTTTTGAAGTAAATTAAGCTGTGAGACACACTCAGTTCGATAATTAATTGAATAATTGATGTAAGTTGTGACATCAATGACTTTTCCCATCACTAATTGGTTGGGTTGCTTTGTCATCACTACAAGCTACGAATAGGAGCATACCAACTATCAACCCTTGAAGGTGAACCCTTGCAGGAGCCAATTAATAGCTTGCATCTCAAAAAGTTTCATGCCTAAACATAAAGGGTATAAATCAAAAAATACAAAAAAATCAAATAATAATCAAAATCCAAAAAGATGAGAAAAAGGATTGAAAAAAGTAAAGAAAAAAAGCATCTCCATCTATTCTTTGGCTCTTTTGGCCTATCATTCTTTGCATCACCATTCATCCCTCATCTATGTCCTTATCATGGCTTGTCGCTATGAGGTATCATGAACTCTTTAGCACTACTTCACATATTCCCAAGGTCAGTTTGTCCTGCCTTTATCGAAGTAGGCTAACATATCACACTAGGGGAATTTCATTGTGTCACAATTGGGTTATTGTATATCTTGAGGTCATGGGAAACCTTATTAGAAAACACCAAAAAAATTCATAAAATCTTATCCAGAAAATCCAAAAACATTTGTAAAATCCTATACAGCGAAAATCCAAAAATATTTAGAAAATTGTAAAGGAAAAATCCAAAACATTGAGAAAACATCAAAATCCCTAAAAAGGTCAAACATCGAAAATCCAAAAAACAATGTCTCTTTGTCGAACTACATCATCTCTGAGCTTGAATGTAGGCAAAACCATCATTGATGTGCCATCGAGACACCCTAGGTCAGTCATTTAGCAGTCCATTGTAATTAGTTGTCATCTCTCATCTGTTCATATTTTTGTCTTGTAAATTGGTCAAGTCAGTCAAACTATGTGGTCTCTGTGTGTATAATGTAGGCAAGGCTAATTTTTGATTAGCCCCTAAGGCCCCTAGAGTAGGTCTCTTAGGCTAGGTTCTTGGTCAAAACCCAAAATTTAGAAAATCCCAAAAACATCCAAATAACTCTTAGAAATTTCCAAAACATCCAAATATCTTGAAAATCAAAAAACAATAGAAAAAATTCAAATGACCTAAAAAGCCTTGAATATTCAGAAAACCCTAAACAACCTTAGAAAATTTAGAAAAACATAAACATTCATATAAAATTTCAAAAGGATGAAAAAATAACCTCAAAACATTTCAAAATACCAAAAACATTTCAAAATTCTAGAAAATCCAAAACCAATTAATCCCATCTCACTTTCACCTGCAATAAAATTTCATCCATAATAAATGATCATCACCTTCACCCTTTGGCAAAACAAGTAGAAGCAAACATAACAAGTTGTAAAGTGCAAACCTAAAATTCAAAATCTAAAGTCTAAATCATAGGTAAATGCATTAGTGAAGTTTATAGCAATAGCTCATCTTAGCATCATTATCCCAACATCAAACAACCCTCTGATCAACATGTCCTAGGATGTATCCTTCCTATGATGGATGTTAGTATCGGATATCACCTTAAGCTAAACTTAAACTAGGCAAGAGCCATAGATAACATTGACTATTTATCTTTGATATTTTCTTGTGATTTATCTTAATGACCCATTCTAAGGACCTCTCGATGATGTCTAAACAAATTGATTTAGAGAGAAAGGAATGGGGCATCGATCATTACCTTTCATTTGCTGTGCTTGTGCATACTCTTGTAAAATAATCTTGGCGCATACTTGCTTAGTTGTGTGTAGGAAGGTTGTTTGGAATTTGTTGTTGAATATTACATATGCTTTGGTCCAATATGTTCTAAACTTCTAACTTGCATTCCAACAAAATTTTTGTATGTCAAGATGTGAACAAGAACTATCCTATCTGCTTGTTGAGTCAAAGTCCATTATACTAGATACAACACTATCCTAGTTATCAATACCTTGATACATTGTGTCTATGTGTTAAATCAAACAATAAGGAATGATGAAAAATCCTAATCTAAAAGTGTGAGCATCCCATCTTTCATTTCATCTTGTATTCTTTTGCATTGTCTCGTCACCATCTCTAATAAAGTCTCAATGGATCATGGAATTGTTGGATATTTTGAAGCAATCATCATCAACAATGATTATTTATTCTTTATTCTTCTATAGTCTCTCCACGCTAACTTGGTATCATGACACACAAAAAAATCATCAATGCATCCATCCTACATCTAGAAAACCATTAGCATACATACATATCATAATCATAAAACATCCATCAACATAATCGTCCACATCTCATAATCATTATCATATCACATCATGCATGTTGCATTATCATTTAAGTTGTGATAAATAATATAGATTTGTTATTCTAAGCATCTTAAATCATTGCATATCATAAACATTTTCATTTATCCATCCATATGCATCATCATCAAAACATGCATAGAAAATATACAAAAAGAAATGCATCCATATCATTTGCATCCATAACATTTGCATATCATAATCATCCATTCATATCATATTGTGGAAAGATAATGAAAAAGAATATAACATTGCATCCATCCATATCATGATTATCACATATCACATTGGAATTAATAAAATACATCCATACGTGATCATATATAAGCATCCATATCACAACATCCATACATGAAATAAAGTCAACACATCATAGCATACATCATCTGTATCCATATCATATATATATCAAAAAATGTGTCAAGGTACAAAATCTGGATCAGTGTATGCACATCGATGATAAGTAAAAATATCCATGAGGCTATCAAAAAGGAGCCCATGAATGTATATCAATATAAATAATGGGGAAAGATCAAAAAGTGTCTATACATCAAAAATGCTAGCCCTGGTGTCTGCTACCCTCTCCAGCCTACGGCTTAGGCTGATCCTCAACATAGGGATGCACATCACTGCACTATGAAAAATTTGGCTGACAAAGAGCCACTAGAACATCTATGTGATAATGCTACCTATAGTATGCAACCTCCGTAACAACCTCTCTAGTGTATAACCTAGCTGAAAATGTCCAACCATGTGTGGCCGCTACCATCCCCTCAACCTGTTGCCACCTCACAACCTCCTGGTCTCTCTCCCCAGTAACAACCTAAACTCTCTATAAAGCCACATCCATCTCAGTTGTCACCGTGACAACCTATTGCCGAGCCTGGTCTCGCTTAGTAGTAAAACTAGAATTTGTTGGCGGGCCTAGTCCCGCTCACTTGTCAAAGCTTGCACCTACTACTGCAGCTACTGTTTCTGTGCGTAAAGTGCATTTGATGGTGGTGGTGGTGGTATTGGATGTTGTTGCACTATTGGAGGTTGTTGAGGAGGCTACTATCCCACTGGAGGAGCCCCTAAAACCTATCCATCATGGCCATCCTAGACGCCCTGTTCCTTGTCCCTAACACCTTTGCATCTCGGCCTCCCTCTAGGAGGAGTGCCTGCAGGATCTGTAAGTCATCATGGTGGGATAAACCATGCATCGTAAGCTGGACTAGTCTGTGCTATGGGATGACCTTGATGATATGCCCAAGGCTAGCAACCAGCTATTTGAAACTGTCAACTACCTCTGGGGCCAGAATCATTGGTCTCCATGTTAGAACCTCTCTAGCTGATCTAGCAAAAATGGCTCTGTAGGCATCATTGGGCCTGTCCTATACATCGCCAAACTATCTGGCTACCCTATCAGGAAGGTACCACTGAATCATGGTGTGCTATCGACCCTACATATAATAGGTTTTTCTAGCGAAGTAAAGCTACTGTACATCATCAAACCATGGCGACATTTGAATCCATGGCCGCTAGCAGAAAACTGTCATATTGTCTATCACCCGTAGCTAGTATGGGAGACCAATCTGTCTTGTGTGCCTAAGTATGATGGTACCTCGATACCTTTGTATGATGAGATCATCTGGCTCCACATTTTCCATCTGTACAATGGGCTGAAGCATTGTAATGTGTTTGGGCATGCCCATATATGAAGGAGAGTCACACCTGCACCAAGGGATCCCCCATCACAGTAAATGAAATCATGCAAATCATGGTACAAGGAGGCTAGCATCACAAAACCCCACATAAAAAGAGTCCTCTGGTACAACATCTATTGCCAAGCCAAACCCCATCCTAGACTGAAGAATCAACCATGTCTATATAGAGCCACCAAACTTGAAATGATGGTTGCAACAATCAATCTGGAGGTCGACACTTGACCTTTGTATGTCTCTAGGTCAATTTGTGATGTGACCAATAAAATTTGTTCCATATCCATCACCTCTAAACAAACATCAAATCCGGCATCAGGATCATAGATCACGTGATCACCATGGATAGGCAATTGCAATATTTGCCATACGTCCTCCAAAGTCATTGTTGCCTCCCCTATTAGAAGGTGGAAGGATGAGGTCTTGTTGTGCCATCTCTCACACAATGTTGTCATCATAGCCAAATGTGTCCTCACAATAGGTGCATATGCAATGTACCATAATCCAATCTCTCCTAGGTGCTCTTGGTGTAACTTAGAAAGATCAACCAATATCTCAAGTACTGTCGGCCTGTGCTCCCTAGAAATCAATAGTGGGAAGACCTCCTACACCCATGAAGCACACAACATCAAGAAATCATCAAAATTTGAAGTTATTTGGAATTTCTGGCTCAGAAATTACAAATGCGTCGCTATATTCAAAATCCAAACAATGGCATTCAGTGCATTTCAAATTCCAAATTGAAAAATGCGTCACTAGATGAGCTAGTGTCACGATTTAGAATTTGGCCTAACCTAACCCTATCTTTCAAATCAACAAGTGTGTCGCCAGATATGACTGCTTTTCCATGTAAAATTTGAAACCCTAAATTCAAATCCAGAAAATCGTCACCCTAGACATATGCGTTGCTATTTATCATTTGGGCATCAATGATTGAAGTTTGGGTGTCGCTATATATTGACACCACCAAATTCTAAATTCTAATGCCTAATAAATGCATCAAAATTTCAAATTTCAAATCACGTTTCAAATCACATACTGGTGGTCCTACGCCTGGAAGCTGTTGGAACTCACGAACTCGATCAAAGATGTGTCGGGGAAGCTCATGGTGCGCCATTTCATCGAAGGGTCAAAGATCAAATTGTAAGAAATCCTTAAGTGTGAATGCATAAATGAATTAAAAATGACCCCTCTTAGGCTATTTAAGCTAGAAAATTAGGGTTTTTTGACCTAATTTAACCTTTTTAATGGGGTTTATTATCATTTTCACCAATTTTTCCAATCTGGACCTAATTTTGCTTCATTTTTTGCATTTTTGACATTATTATTGCATTCTGGAACCTTTCTGAACCCTTGGAGCAACTTTTGAACCTTAATCAAGAAATTAACCCAAAATTTCTGCCCAATTTCTTGAGGGGGCTAGGAGTCAGTTTTATCCTTCTGTTGGGGCATCTAAAGTAAAAATAAAAATTATTTTTTTATTCGAGTAGCATTTTTCATTCGAAAAGCGTTATTCTTTGAACCGAAGCAACAAATACCTCACTTGAATGAGGGGAAAAATGTAGACACTGAAAAAATGTCCTAATTGATGTCGTATATTTAAAACATATTTATTAACATCATTTCCTCCGTAATCCATCCTCTTTTCGCTTAATTGATTTAATTAGCCTAACTAATTAATTAATTGCACCATTTTCATCTATTTGGCCTAATTAATTAAATTGGGTTAATTCATCTCTTTTCACACTAACACTTCATCTCATTAAATTAAATAAATCAAAATATTTAATTTAATCTCCTAAGTCATCTTATTTAATTAAATAACCCTATCTTATTTAATTAAATATCATTTCATTACCCCTCCCCTATTTATTAAATCATCTAATTTAATAAATGTCTCTTAATTCTTCTAATTCCCTAATTGCATAAATTAAACCTTGTTTAATTAGCAATTAAACTAATTTTCTTCTAATCAAAGGGAATATTCCCATGAAATATTCTTTATCCTTTTTGCACAATTAAAACTTTGTTTGAATTTGTAAAATCCCTTTTTTCCTCACCCTAAAGGAATATTATCTTTCCTGCAATCAACTCAATTAGCTTCAAATGCAAGTTAACCCTTTAACCTTCTAAACAAGGTACCTTTGACCTATGTGAACAGGTCAAAAGTGTGTTTTTTGAGGCAAGTGTGAGCCCTTGATTAACTTTCATCATGCATTCTCATTCGTTGATGAGAATCCATGATCCATGCCTCTTATCCCCTTCATCTTGAATTGTTGATTAAGCTTTTTGATCTCAACCATCCATTCTTCATTTGCTCTCCTATAAATAGGTCACTATATGGAGACAAATGGATCCATCTTTTATTGCAAACTTATGTTGTTAAATTTGCTCACATACTTGCTTATCTTTTTCTCACTTTTAGCTTGTTTTAGTTTATTTTTAGTTTCGTATTATCTTCAAGATTTCATTAATGTCTTCCATGCATCCATCTTAGTTTGTAAATAAATTAGTTTTTCATCTTTTAGCATCATTTTAGCTTAAATTAGCTTAGATTAGTTTAGCAATTGCATAATTAGATCATTTATAGCATAAAATCATGGTAACTTAGCTTGCATCATGTTCATTTTTACATAATTTAGGTTTTCATACACCAAACACCATGGTTTCATCGATTCTCTTCCATAGAATTGACTAAAACAATCTCACTATCATGAGATTGGGAAAGGGTCATCGGTCCACATCAACGCGACACCAATTCCACAACAAGATAAATTTTGAATGGATTAGAGTAGATGTTTTGATAGCTTTCATATTTTAGTATGTTATATTTTGATAAAATGTTTGGTTTTAATCTTGTTTGATCGATCTTGTTGAGATTCGAGTATTGGTGGCTCCGTTATGTTTCGATTCTTCATGGATCAAGTGTACTCTGACCCATACTGGTAATCCTCACATGGACAGGTGGAACTCAATGCATTCAAAAGCAGCTTGAGAGTATCTATTTTATAATCTATATGTGATGAACTATAACATAGCTACAATAAGTTTATGGATCAAAGCAACATCATTGGTGGTGTAGACACTTATTTCTTGCCATTATTTGACATTATACCATGACCCTTTCTAATTCCTAGTCCCCTTCTAGTTTCCCCTTCTTATTATCCATCATTAATAAATTAAATAATCTAAAACAATAAATCCATTTCCATTGACCATTTATATAATCCACAAGTAAATAATTAAAATTAAAATATTCTATTGTAACCCCCATATATTTTTTTATCCTATGCACAACCATTTGTCTAAAATAAATAAATAAAATGAGCTATTTATCCTCATCCATTTATGAGCCTCTATAACTCCTAGCTAATTTTAGTCAGTAAGTATTTTCCACTCCTCTCATTCAGTCTCAACTATCCATTTGAGATGAATCCTGACCATTCACATCCTCACCAAAAAATCCTATGAATCAACCCTTTCTTCCTTTATTTTTAAAATATACAAATGATCAATTTGTAGGTGTATGATATTAATTAAAAAAACAACTCACATTTCATCCAAGAGGACATCCAAAATAATCATAAAGGTTCAGTGCATTTTAGTTTCAATTTGCATTGCCTTTTTATCTCAATTTTCTCTATCTCAAATGTGAACTTTTATTTGACCTTTTAGAATTCATCTTTTGCATCCTATCCAAATTAGCCCTAGTGACTTCTGGTACGTTTCCCCTAAGGGGTCTACATCTTTGGCATGCCCAATGAGACTACCTACCTTTCTCATTCAACTTTTATTTTCATGTATAATTAATCTAACAATGTGATTCTAGAATATCTAGGCAAGCCTTGACAATACTGGATAAAGTTTGAACATTGACAATCTAAAATATTTCATTTGTGATGGCATGATGAAGTGATAGAAGATGACTTTCTAACAAAAAATATATATTGCTAGTGTTGTTTTATTTTATTTCAGCTGATGTTCCATGCATTTAATGTGTGCCTCACAATAGATGATAACTTTGTAATTCATCAATTTAAGTAGCCATATACTCACCTATGTATAGAGGGTTGAGGTAATAGGTAACTTAAACAAGGGCATATAAAGGAGATTGTAGCATTTTTCCTCAAATATTTCTACTCTCTTTAAAATGAGTGCTAGTTGATCATAATGTGAAATAGATGTAACTTTGTGATGTTTATGATGTAAGGCATTTAGTTCTGCAACATGTATTTTTGACAGTATTGACAACGTTGAATCTAGCATCTGGTAACATATGCAATAATGTATATTTCAGGCGTTGAATTTAGTAGCTTAAATCACTGGTACTACAACATATATTCATGAAATTTTCTAATCTTAAATTTCAGGTTTGTAATGCATGCCACTATGAGAAGACACCACCATTATTCTTACATCGATAGGCCATGTGAATAGACATTTCTTACTATCTCGACCACCTTCTTTGCATGCTGAAACATTTATATTCATTTTAATCCTACGTACTCATATCCTTCACATTATATACTATTTTTTTTCTATTATCATTCATATTCCTATGTGTTCATATCATTCACATCTCTGTTATAGGATATGTGCAGGATCATGATGGGCCAAAAAGTGGCGATATGATGGGTATGTGTAGGGTATGTGGTTGGCGACTTTTTTTAACCCAAAATTGATGAAATGAAAAGGGTTTTTAAAGGAGATTCTCATATTTCCACCAATATAAATTATACTTTACTTTTAATTTAATAAATAATTATTATTCATTTTCTATTTTAATTATGACTAAAGTCAGATTGATAGGCCGATTGAAAAACATCTATAGCTTTCAAATGGTATCACATTTTTGAATCCAAAACATCGTCACATTCTATGCTTCACATACTATAGGATTAAAAAAAATTTGAATTTCATGAAGTTTTGACCAAGTTAAGGTGGTCAGGACATCACGAGTTTTTATATTTTTTAAAAGTTATAATAAAAAATTCATAATTAATTATTTACTTGGAAAAAAATTACAAAAAATATGTATCACATCAGGACATGAGTCCTCTACTTATATCAAAATTTTATAAAAAAATATTATCATTTTTTTGTGGATAGAATGGTCAGATAGACACCTACTTCTTATTTTTTCCACTGAAATTTAAGTATTATTGCATTGAAATTTCAAATTTTCACCAAATAGATTTAAAAAAAAAACCTAGTAGTTTAGAAACTAGATTCAATTTGCTACAGATTCTATTCTTACATATTTTTGAAATAATATAGATAACTTATTCAAATTTTTACGTCAAGTTGCCTAACTTATTTTTTCTGAATTTTTCACCACTTAAGGGCCTATTTTTTCCATGATGATCCTGCACATACCCTATACTGGTTTATGCTTCTTCTCATAACATTGTGTACTAGTTAATGTGAGTTCATGTTCATTGTCTTCCATTATATTGGCTTTCTAGCCATTACTTGAAAAAAAGGTCTGAAAAAATAGATTAGCTTATAAGATGGTAAAAAAAATACATGCATTATCTTTCTTATGAGAAAAATTACTTAATAGAGGAAGAAATTATCATTATTTATCTTATAGTTAGGAATATTAAATAATCATTAGTCTATGAGAAAAGAAGTGTAGTATACTAATTTGTGTAAGGGATTTTATGAATTACTTTAAGTTTTTAGTCCAAAATTTTGTTATAGAGTATACTAGTTTGTATAATGAATTTCATCCAATTAAACTTTATTTTTTATATTTCATTTTAGTTTTAGAATATATTGATTATAATTTGTTATAAAGTATTTGTGTATAGAATGAAAGCTTATATTTATGCTTGTGATCTAATGCTTGAAATTTGAAAGATTGTAGGCATTCACATTGGTCAAAGAATAAATCTTGAAACCACTAACTTGTGGTTTTATAGGGTGTGGATAGAAGAGATTTTTATACACTCTTTTTTTTGTATGCTTTGTTTGTTATGCTTGTTTGATCAGACATGAAAATGGATTGAAATTAATCTACATGTTTTGATTTGGGCATTAAAATCTACAAGTGTCTTTTGATCATGAAATTACACTTGTATATGCTCTCATTTCATGTCTTAGGACATTCTTGATGATAAAAATAAGTAATATTTTTTTAGTTTTAGAGAAGCTACCTAAGGATTTCATCATCCTAAGGGATGACCTTAACACTCATGTCTGTTGGGATATATAAATTTGGGGGTGAATCAAAAGACACATCCATTGGAAAAGGTGATTTATTGTTTCAATCAAGAACATATTAGTTTTTACCATGGGATGTGGAGGAGAGTGAGTTATCCTCTCAAACCAAGTCATTAGACACATCCTTTCTCCATTTCAAAAAACTAGGCTTCATGTACCCTTGTGGTATATCAAGGATTCCCTTAGAAAACCTTATTTAGCCTAGCTTAATACCATCAATCATATTTTTCTACTATGTATTCATAATTGGTTAGGTTTGAGAAGCTACTCACATTCTAATTTAAAGTTTGAAAGAGAATTAATTGTAGGAAAATACTTGGCCTCCACGGTAAGTGGTGTATAAGTGGTATAGGACCTCCTATTCCTTGACTATCCCTTGCTTTTAATAGATAATATATTTGTGAGCCCATGAGAATTGATAATCCTTACTTGCATAATTTAGGCTTGTTAATGTGCTTTCATTGCTTGGTGTTATGAATACCCTATTCTTGTTTATATACCTTAAAACAAAAAAAAACAACTTTTTTTTTTTTAAATTAACCAAAACAAGCATCATGGCTCTGTCTTTTGATAAGTTTATCAACCAATCTAAAAAAATATTTGATGATGATGATGATATTAGTATTTTTAATCAAGAAGAATATGGTCCCTTTGAACATGTTGATGATTATAATATTATTGTAGAACAAGATGAGTATACGCAAGACTCCTTTGATAATTCTTTATGATAAAGCATTCTACATGCTTTGATCTACCAATCATGAATAAACAAGAGCTTTCAAACTAGGACCATGCTAGTACTAGCTGTGACCGACACCTTAGTATAGGACAACTAAACTTGATCCATGAAGATTCAAAGTATAATTGAGCCACTAAACGTCAATCCAATAAGATCATTCAATAAAAAACTAAACTAGGAATCCATTAAAACTAACATATTAAATCATGAAAGCTTCAAAAACACCTATTCTAATCTATTGAAACTTATCCTATTGGGGGAGTGGTGTCGCATTGATGTGGAATGGTGACCCTTTCCCAATCTTGTGGATAATGATCCTATTTCGATTGATTCTATTGAAGAAGATCAATGAAACTGATGAAAGATGTGTGATAAAACATGATTTCAATCCTAAATTAACATGATGAATGCTAATATGATCGATATGGGTGTATGAAAATCTACTCTAAATGTATGCAAGCTTCAAAAGATTAAAACCCTAATTACAAAATATGCTAAATGTATGCACCTATGTTATCATGGAAGACATTAATGGAAGATAAGCTAATATTATGCAAGAAATTAAGCTAAAAGGATGCTAAATAAGTGCTAAATATGAGTGCAAGTGAAAGTAATTTTAATAGCATAATTTTTCTCTTTAAAAGATGGATCTATTTGTCTCCAAATAGTGACCTATTTATAGGAGGGCAAATGAGAAATGAGGGGCTAAGATTGAAAAAGCTAATCAACGGTCAATAAGGAAGGAAGATGGAGGCATGGATCATGGATTCTCATCAATGGATGAGAATCAATGATCACATGGATCAAGAAAAGAATCAAGGGTTCATATTCCTCCAAACAAACACACTTTCAAAACTTGCACAAGAAGTCTTGTTGAAAGTTTGTTGCAAGGAGGAATATTCCCTTTTTTCAAATGAGTGAAGAAAGAGAATATTCTCATGGGTGAGGAAAATTAGATATTTAGTTAATTAAAACTAAATTAAATTGTGCAAATGAATATTCCCTTTTTGGAGGAATGTGCAAAGGAGGAATATTACCTTGGAATATTCCCTTGCAAGTGTGAGGATTAGATTAATTAGCAATTTGATAATTGAATAAAGTTTCAATTATACAAATGAGGGGAATTAGATGATATTCGTTAAATAATTAATTTCTTTAATGAAAAGGGGAAGTGATATGATATTTAATTAAATAACTTAGGGTTATTTAATTAAATAAGAGGAATTTAGGGAATAAATTAGATAATTTAATTTATTCAATTTAATAGGATGAAATGTTAGTATGAAAGGGGGTGAATTCACCTAATCAAGTCAATTAGGTTAATAGATGAAAATGGCGCAATTAATTAAATAGCTAGGAAAATTTAATCAATTAAGCAAAAATAAGATAGATTTTAGGATGAAATGATAGTATATTTGATTCAAGTGCATGATATCATTCAGGAAATTTTTAAATATCTACATTTTTCTCCTTTGAAGCGAGGTACATGTTACATTGGTTCAAAGACTAACACTTTTCAGATTAAAAATTGTTGCTTAGATAAAAAAATAAAAAAATTCTGATTTTTTAAATGCCCCACTCTTGCCCCAATAGAAGGAATAAACTGATTCCCTGCCACCTCAAGAAATTGAGTGGAAATTTTGAATTTTGGGTTAATTTCTTGACAAAGGTTAAATATAAGTGCAAGTGCTAAAACAAGCCTTGGGATGCCAAAAATGGCCTCAAAAACGCAAAAAATGGCTCAACATAGGTTGCACAGGTTGGAAATAGGTAAAATAGGTAAAATAGGTCAAAACCCTTGTTTTTGGCTCAAATTAGGACCAAAAACCCTAATTTTTAGGCTTAAATAGGTGATGAAGGGTCCTTTTCAATTCATTTGTGCATTCACACCTTAGAGAATTGCTACATTTTGAGCTCTAACCTCTTGATGAAATGTAACAACGAGTGCTCCCATGACACATTTTTGGCCAGGTTCAAGAGTACCAAAGGCCTCCAGGTGCAGGACCAATTGTATGCAATTTGAAACATCCCCTACATTTTGAATTTTTAGTGCATTTATTATGTTTTGAAATTTGGATTAGGGCAGCATTGTTGTATTGCAATGCTATTTTGAGAATCAACAATGCTTTTTTTCATTTTTAGTGTAGCCATTGTAAATGGCGATGCACTTCATGATTTGAAATTAGGGTTTCCAGATTTCAAATTGTGACGTGGGTGTAAATAGAAACACACCTGCTTGATTTGCAATTTAGATTTAGGGTTTCAAATTTCAAATGGTGATGCCAGTGTGAATAGCGATGGTAGTCACGATTTAGAATTTGAATGAATGTAGTGTCGATGTTTGGAATTTGAACTATAGTGACAATTTCGTAAATAGTGATGCTTTTGTCAATTGGGGGATAAAACTCCAAACTTAGCTAATT
Organism: Sequoia sempervirens; assembly: GCA_007258455.2. Classification (NCBI taxonomy): domain Eukaryota; kingdom Viridiplantae; phylum Streptophyta; class Pinopsida; order Cupressales; family Cupressaceae; genus Sequoia; species Sequoia sempervirens. Next base: position 306,862,463 of record VDFB02000008.1, read on the forward strand.
TTGGAAAAAATTGATGTGCACTTCATGGGTGTAGGAGGTTATCCAACCTTTGATGTCTCGCAAAAATTGGCCTTCTATTATGTCCAAACTTGATGATTTATCTGAGCTTTGATAGGAGTAGCTTGGAGAGATTGGATTGTGGTACTGTTGAAATAATGATTCAAGCAGCTCCCTTTAGGTTCCTTTTTGTACATATTCGTGCGCTGGCCTGTACGTCTCCACGTTTTTTGGCTTCCCGGCAGGTTTTGATCTCTCCCTTTGCACATTTCTCACTCCGCAGCTTCGGCTGGCGGCTCCCCTTTCGGCTCCTAAAATGCTGCGCTAGGTGCCCACGTGTCTCGCCTACGGGGTTTTTTTATTTTCTCTTGCTTTGTATTCTCTTTGGGTTGCTTAGCCTTCCATAAAGGGCTAGCACTCCTAAGATTCATCGAGGGGCCCACATCTTGGTACGTGGCGGCATATCGCAAACTTTCCTTACAGGGATAGAATACACAGCTGCGGGCTGCGAAATATTTCTATAGGCCTTCTTTATTTCCTGGCGGGACCTACCTTCAGCCACGTGTTAGCGGTTCGCAACTTTTAAATAGCAGCAGGGATGAGAGCACTGCGGGTTGCGAAATGCGACCACGCGTCTTTCGCCACCCGGTTTATATGGCCTTCCCCCCCCATTTTTCAAAGTGACCTCAGTCCCTTGAACACATGTCACTTCTCCGCAAGCTCTCGGCAAATAGAGGGGGAGTTCTCATTCAGGCCGCGATTGGTTGCCACGTGCCTTACACTAATTATCAAAGCAAGCTATGGGCTGGCTAAGCGGGATAGTGTTATCGGGTGCTGCTCGTCATGGTTCTCTGAAGCAGTGGGCGACACTTGTCGCTTCGAAGCTTGGTTGGGACCACTGCCATCATTACAAAGGGCACACCTATAACTGATCGACTGGATGCTGTGTTCTAACTAGTTGCTCTTATAACGGCATTGGGAATATTCTTATTCGGGCATCATTATGGGAGATTGTGGGATCTTTCTGTTACGGCTCTCCAAGCGGTGAGATTTTGCTCCCTAGCTATATATACTCCCTCTGTCGAGGAGAGAAGGGTCCAAGATTTTTAAAAGAATACTGGTTTTAGCAAGAGACACCAGGCCTCTTTTGCATGTTTATTCGCAAGGAACTTTCAGACTGTGCCTATTGTTCGACCTTTCTGTTTTTCATGTTTTGATTAAACTGTAAACTGTGCTTCTTATTGTCTTAAGCATTTCATTTGAGGATACTTCTATACATTGAATGCAAACTTGCTTATCTAAATCATGTCTTAATGACTCTTCTTAGCAGTAAGAATGTATGCAATACTATTTTATGTCAATTAAATGGATTGTTCATGCTATAGCTTTAAGTTTCCCATGTTTTGGAACATAGCAATAACATTCAGGCCCTTAAGTCTATGATTTATCGTGCCTATCAGTAAGCTTTGGCGCATCGCCTTAGATTAATATTCATTTCAATATATTCGCTTCCTTTTCCCTTTCCAAAAAACCATTATAGAAGAAGCCAGCTTCTTTAAAATCCGGAGGTCACTCAGTTTGGCGCAAAGGGGTCCCCCTTGAACTGAGTTTCCCATAAGGCACTGTTATCTCGTCAAATTTTGGCGTCAACAGTTTGTCCCTTTTTCTGGCACGCTCGGTGGGACCCAAACTAATGAAATTGTCTTCTAAAGGGGTGTATGAGCCATCGGCCTGTAACTAGATCCCAAATTGCAAATAACCCAGGTTTACTAGTGCCTCCATTAGGGACAATCCAGGCTGCAAATCAGTTAGTAACCGTTCCATTCCCACTACCCTTTTCTCTCACCATGTTGCTAGCCGCGAATAGAAATTATGTAGCATGGGATGCTGGAAGCCCGCTGGTAGTTCCGGTAGCGCCTGTTGTTTGGGGCGCTATTCTAGTTTCAGCCCTGAAAGCTCTTCCTAAATTCGCCAGAGATAACACAAAAATGCCAGCAGAGCATTTGCAGGACGTAGCAGATGTATGTCTGGTACACGGTATCACAGCGCAGAATGTAGCCCTAAGGCTCTTTGCTGCGTCCTTCAAAGGCAAAGGTCTGGATTGGTACCGAACACTGACTCCTAATACCATTCGCACTTGGGATGACCTTGAAGATCCATTCTATGAAAGGTTTTCAAATGACGGAGATCGTTCTTCGCTATATTATCAGTTATCCGTCATCAAACGAGCACCCCAGGAGGCTCTGACGGACTTCAATGCCCGATTTCATTTGAGTTGGCAGAGGATTCCTGTAACTATCTGCCCGACCCCAGAATTGGCGTTCATGTTTTATCTGAAATCCATCAATCCTGACATTTCTATTATGATCAAGTCTTTGGGAGGAGCCACTTTACCAGATGCATATGCCACCGCTATCAAAGTAGAGAATCACTTGATAGACTGCAGGAAATTGCCTCCTCAACCTATTGTGCCGATATTTCCTGAGATATCAAACGCAACACAAGAGGTTGCATCGACCAGTGCGCCAACGACTCCCTAGTCAGCGTACTCATATGCAGCCGCTCCTAAAAACTTGGCCTCTACATCGGGTGCTCCCAAGAATGAGATGGGCGACCTCAAGGAGATGTTGTGGACTATGGCGAACGATATAACAACTCTCAAGCGGAACCAAGCAATGCCTCCACGGCCTGCATATCAGAACTATCAAGGTGGGCGGCCTACCTATCAGCAAAATCAATATCAGAATGCGCCTCACACTAATTCACCGACGGTGGCTACAAACCAAATGGTTCCGGTGCCTACACCGCTGGCAGGTGCGTCACCAAGCTCTAGTAGAGAATTAACCGTGGGACAAAACAATCTTATTGATGACATCAGTCCATGGTGCTTCCCTTGCAACGATGCGCATATGCCCCGAAATTATCCGCATGGCAACTTACAACAAAGGGTAGCAGAGCAACGTAGTCAAGGTATTGTGACAAAGAACGAAGAGTACATATATGCCTCAACAATGGAGAATGCGGTCCTTATCGCGCAAATACAGGGAATGTCCCTAGAGCAAGAGTCCGATATTGTTCCTGATCATGCGCTCTTCTCATGGATGGAAGATGAGAAAATGGTATTTGCAAATGACACGTCCACAGTCGAAACACCGCAGGTACAGTCCGACTATAACACACGCTCCAAGAGAAGATTCATCGGTGAGCCCGTTGTTTTGCTTTCGGACAACCCGCAATGCAAAGACGTTTCAGATCAAAATCCTGGCACTCTGACCGTCTCTTTGTCTTCTCAACCGCGGAAGGAAATTATTATAACAAGAGAAAAGGAGCAGAAATCTCTGAGCTCCTCACCTTTTAATGTGGTGGAGCAGTTGAAGAAATCATCCGCTAATGTGTCTTTATGGGACATTCTAGCTATCCTGGAACAAAAAACTATACTCCAAAAGGCGCTTCAGCAACAGATGGACCCAACACTAACCGAGCCTTCGACCAGTACCGAGGCGGTTTATCAAATGTCACCGGCTAAGGTTCTCGCAAGCAAAGTGAAGGAATCCCATACGCATGACGGAGGTAGGCCAAAACCTCAACCCTTCTTCTTGACCCTCATTATAGGGGAGAAACTATTACACAACGCTATGATTGATTCTGGCGCTAGTACAACGGTTATGCCAAAACTGATAGCCGAAGCCTTGGGACTCAGCTACGAACCTATGAAGAAAGGGGTGATGCAACTAGACGAAAATAAGGTTGATACTGTGGGTGTCATCAAAGCACTTCCGCTAACTCTATTTGCCTGCCCAAGTATTACGGTCCCGCAAGATACAGTGATCATAGATGTTCCACCCATGTTTGGTCTTTGTCTTTCTCAAGAATTTACTTCGAAGGTGGGCAGCTATTTGTCTTTAGATTGGTCACATCTGATACTTAGGACCAAACATGGTGTGAAGATGAAGATAGAGTTGGAGGCTCTACATTCCGAACATGTGGCGAATGAGGCCCTGATTAACTTTGAAGCCGCACATACCTCCATCACCAAGCAGGACATGTACAATGTCGAACTGCTAGAGGAGGAGAAGGTAAATGGAGACCGAAGTGATAAGGAAGATGCTCTGTTGAGTGAACATATAAACAATGACCCTTTCAGAAATTATCATGTTACCGCATTAGGCACATATGTGATTTATGATGAAGACCAAGTTCTTCCAAAGGTCGTCTAAGAACCCGACGATGACCAAGCAAGTGAGCTGTGGACATTGTATTTTGACGGAGCAAGGAGCAAAGTTGGAGCTGGAGCAGGGGTATGTCTAGTATCCCCACATAATGAAAAGTTGTTGAGGTCTTTCTGATTCCAATTCGCCTGTTGAAATAACGAGGCTGAATATGAGGGGTTAGTCCAAGGCCTAAGCCAAGCGGAACGAATCGGTATCAAGCAACTGATTATGTTCAGAGATTCAGAACTGGTAGTTAATCAGGTCCGAGGAATCTCAGTAGCAAAGAATATCCGCATGAGATCCTATCGGCATCGAATCTGGGACCTTGTAGAAAGTTTTGAAGCTTTCAACATCCTGACCATTCCCCGAGTACAGAATGGCGATGCAGATTGCATGGCGGTAATCGGTGCTCAGTTTGATCCTATCTCCGACTTGCTTCGGAACAAATATTCAGTGTGAGTGCTTGTTAGACCAGCAATACCCGACAATGACCAAAGTTGGCAAGTCTTTGAGAGCGACGAACACATCGCCTCGTTTATTCAACATTCAGGGGAATTTGCTGATCAACTTCAACCAAAGATCGCCGAGGCCTACGAAGGAAAAATTATGCAGCTAAAGTCAAATAAGCTTCCGAAAGGATTGGTTACTCTCAAATTTTTTTTCGATTGTAGTGACGCCCGAAATGATAAGCGGAAATTCGTGGCAGAAAAAGGTGATTATGAAAACCTTCGGGTTTCCGATGACAGGAACCTTCGGGTCAGAAAAGATGTCTCACAGCAAGATAGAGAAAGGCTTATCAGTTTTTGTGAGAAATATAGAGTAGTGGCTTGGTCCTACGATGATTTGGAAGGTTATGATCCTAGCATCATTCAACATACTATTGAGCTAACGGAAGGTGCAAAACCAATCCGACAGAAACAGCGGCCGGTCAACCTTAAAATTGAAGCCTTGATGGCACAAGAGCTAACCAAGCTCATTGAGTCATGTATTATCTTCCTAATTAAAAATAGTACTTGGGTATCAAATCTGGCACCAGTCCGAAAGAAGAATGGTGGTATCCGCTTATGCGTGGATTTTTGAGACCTAAATAGAGCATCTTTGAAAGACCACTATCCATTGCCTTCTATGGAGTCGATCCTACAAACTGTCGTAGGATCGGAGATGTTCTCTCTACTAGATGGCTTCTCTGGCTATAACCAGATTCGAGTAAAAGAAGAAGATCAGCACAAGACTACGGTCACCACCAAGTGGGGAACATTTGCATATGCTAAAATGCCTTTTGGTTTATCTAATGCAGGGGCAACTTTCCAGAGAGCTATGGACGTCGCATTTAGCGAACTGATCAATAAGTTTATCCTAATCTATTTGGATGACCTTATTGTATTCTCTAAATCTAAAGATGATCATTTCGATCATTTGGAGTTGGTTTTTCAAAAGTGCCAGAAGTTCAGGATTTCCTTAAATCCAAAGAAATGTGTATTCGGAGTACCTCAGGGTAAGCTGTTAGGACATGTTGTGTCTAAGGAAGGTATTTTGATTGACCCCAAACGAGTAAGGGCTATAAAGGAGCTTCCTCTCCTGGTAAATAAGAAAGGTGTCCAGTCTTTTCTGGGTAAAGTAAATTTCGTCAGTAAATTTATTTCTGATTTTGCGGGAATAATTAGGCCGATCACCCTAATGCTGAAAAATGATCAAATTTTCAAATGGACAACAGAGGCTCGGGAGGCATTTGAAAAGATCAAGGAAGCGATCTCCTCAGCCCCGGTGTTAATTAATCCAGATCAATACAAAGATTTTATAATGTATGCCTTCAGTAGCAAGTCCAGTATCGCTACTATTCTGACTCAAAAGGATAGAGAAGGAAAGGGAGAGCATCCAGTTGCATTCTATTCCCGAACCTTAAAGGAATATGAGGCGAATTATAACTTTGTTGAAAGACAGGCTTTTGCAATAGTAAAGGGACTTAAAAAGTTCCGCCATCTAATTTCCTGTAACAAAGTTTTGGTATATGTCGCACATTCTAGTGTGCGGGAATACATCATGGAAGGAGAGATCACAGAAAAAAGGGCTAATTGGATCACCAAGATCCTGGAGTATGACATCGAGGTTAGGCCTACCAAGACTATTAAAGGTAGAGGACTGTGTGAGTATATGGCACAGGATGAGGAGATGCCTGCTAAAGAGGAACAACCAGAGCTTGTCCTGATAAATGGATCGAGATCGGAGGATGATTGGCTGAAAGATAGAACAAACTTCATGCGAACCGAGAAATATCCGCCAAGCCTCTCATCCCAAAAAAGAAGGTATTACCGGCTTCAAAATTGCGGATACATGCTGATAGAAGGAGTTCTTTTCAAAAAGAATTTTAATGGTGTGCTCCTACGATGCGTTACTTCAGGGGAGGCGCAGAGGATCCTCGACGCATTTCACAATAGCGATGAAGGTGAACATTTCTCTGCTAAAACCACCACCATCAAGGTCCTACGGGCTGGATATTACTGGCCTACACTTTTCAATGATTCCTACTCTCTGGTAAAGACTTGTAAAAAATGTCAGTTCTTCTCCGACAGAAGAAAGAATTCAGCGATGCCCCTTAAACCTATCGTGGCAGATGAACCATTTGCGCAATGGGGCCTGGACTTTATCAGAATGATCAACCCGGTTTCTAGCTCTGGACATAAATAGATTTTAATAGCTACAGACTACTTCACAAGGTGGGCGGAAGCTGTTCCCCTTAAGGAGGCGACGGAAGCAGAGATTGTAGACTTCTTCAAGGCTCTGGTGACAAGGTTCGGCCCTCCGAAGATAATCATTTCGGACAATGCTAGAGAATTTGTAGGCACAAAGGTATGTCACTTTGCATTAAAAAATGGCATATTCCTTAAAACATCATCAAACTATTATCCACAGGGAAATGGCCTAGCCGAGTCGACAAACAAAAGTTTAGTCCGACTCCTCAAAAAGGTTGGCTTAGAACACTAGAGGGAATGGCATAAAAATCTCCGAAAAGCACTTTGGGCCAACCGCATAACTCCTAAACAAGTCCTCAAGACTTTGCCCTATGAGCTAGTATATGGGAAAGAGGCGCTGTTACCTAGCTCTATGGAGATCCTGGCAATACAGTTGTTGAAATCTCTTGAGATAGAACAAAATGATGCCATGGAGGTTCGGCTTGCCGAACTATTGGAAGTACAGGAAAAAAGGGAAAGTTCCCTAAAAGCAATGACAGGCCGTCAACAGGTGGTCAAACGGTGGTTTGACAAAAAGGCTTCCGACCAAGGCCTAAAAAGTGGAGACTTAGTGCTAAAATATGACAGCAGGGCTGCAAAGCCAGGTCAGCATGGTAAGTTTGATAGGGAGGGACCCTTCAAAATTATTCGGTGCATGCAACACAATGCTTTCGAGCTGGAAAATATGGAACAAGAGCCTCTAGGAATCTCGGTTAATGGGATTCACCTTAAATTATTCCATTAAGCATCAAGCCCTACCCTGTACAGTTGTAAATAACATTTTTTTTCCTTTCCTATTTTTGGCCTATCCTCTTGCTAAATCAATTGACTTGCTACGCATTCGCTTATCATCATTAGTGGGTAAAACACCGGAGTTTCTTAAAACACAAAAGTATGCTCATAAACGGAGAAAACATACAAGATTTGCAAACCCAGAAAATCGCACACAGAAGCAAACAGGAGCATAGATTTTACTTAAAAAAGAGACATATATTTATATACATGTTCCTGGGTTACAAAATGGCATGAATGCCGATTTTCAAAATGTACAAGTATTAGAGTATATATATATATGATGGCCTTTTATCAGGCTTATATGGAGCAGGTGGGTTACATCAACAGGCAGCAGGGCAAGGGGGTCATCTATCCGCAGGAATGGCTGGCAACAACTGATGCATTTAAGGCAGCGTCCGCTTCTTCCTCATCAACAAGCTCCTTGGCGGCACTGGTAGCATCATTCAGCACAACTGTCGTTGGTGGTGGATACACCAGGTTCCTGAAGTCAGTGTACCATTCTACATCGTAGAAGGGTATCACATTGTAGCTCCTGAACAGGAAGTGAAGGGCTTGGGTAACCCTTTGCTGGTGCTGGCCACGGGTCTGTAGACAGAATCCGCTCAGGAATGGTAGCCAAACGACGACAGTTTCTTCGATAAAGCGATGCAGGTCGCTGGCTGTTGGCAGGCCTATCCCGTACGCAGCATGTGTAACAACCTCGCCGAGCCCATTCAGGTACTTCTTCAGGAAGATTTCTTTGACCAGCTTCAAGACAAGCGGCCGAGGGACACAAATGTCCAGCATGGACGCTACAAAGTGCGAGCACACGTCGGTGTTCACCTGATACTTATCTTCATATTCAACACAGTCTTTGCCCAGAACCCATTTAATGGCTACTAGAACCAGCGAGTGCTTATTCTTCGTCATTCTTTTGAGCCTTCTGGTGGAGATCTCACCTACAAACGCCGTCTATGATTTGAACGAGGTTAGGCGAATAGGGGTATCCATCTCTCCTAACACTATTCCTAAATCTACTGAGTAATGCTGAAATCTACTCACCACCTAACCTATGAAAAGACTTGCTTAAGCAGTATTCTGCTGGCCTATCACTTCTTAAACGCAAAGTGTTTGTTCGCTATCTACTGGCCTATTTATAGAAAATTGACAAGACGTATGCCAATCCGCCTATAAGCAACGTGATGTATATTGGCCGCAATCTCGATGGCCGAGTCTACGTTTGTTCACGTTTTGGGCTGGTACATACATGATAGCACGGCTCAAGGAATGCTTAATTAAATCAAGTTAATTAATTGAGTTTTAAAAATGTGGCACTTGTTGATGAAGGGACGTATGGCCGTATGCTATGGTGTCAAATCTCAAGCACATTCCAGAACCCAAGGCGATATTCGTATCTTTCTCAGGCGGTGATCGTTTGCTTGGCGTAATCATTCCGGCCAGGATATTAATTACCAGTACATGCTAGCACAAGGTGAGAAGGCCAGTTGCAAGCTCAATTTCCAAGGAGATCAGGGCGTATCACACGATAATTTGAAAGCAATGATGAAATCCGGCCACCTCAAAAAAGTAATCAGCTCATCTTGCACGAGTTGTGGAGTTAATGGTACATGCCGAATTAAATGCAAGGGGCTTGCGCTCGCCTACCACCTTGAGGAAAGTTGCTATTATTGCATGAAAACGCTTAATGTTTTTAAGTCTTTTTCTAAAAGCTAAGGAGGGCGCGAAGTGTTTTCTGTCTGTATATCCAGTGCAAGCGTATTCAAAGGCCAGAGAGCTTACAAGTTCTGCTGCAAAAGAAAAATGTCGAAATCTTTAGCTCAACCAATGCAAGAAGAGATTAGCCAGGAACTGTATTTGGCTATTCGTTCTTCGGCCGAGGTATACGTATACGAGGATGTAGCATATGCCACTCCTGGTATACCAGCGAAGGTGAAAAGAGCCAACACAGAGGAGCTGGAGAGGCCCAAAGAGTGGAATAACCCGAAAAAGGTTAGAGAAAAGTGGGCTAATATCTATGACCCAAAGCTTGCCAAGAACCCTAAATCTCTTAGAGAGGCAGCTTTCGCAAGGTTATCAGCGCCAAAGGCGGACCAAGCCACGGCAAGTAGAGTCTGGCTTAGTGGTCTTCCACAATACATGGTCCCATTGGTGCACTATTGCCCGGAGGTGGTCGACGCGGCTGTTCAACGCTATAATCCAGAGACCCACTGCATTGAAGGTCGCAATTTAAAGGTTCATATCAGCCCGGAAGCCATCTGAAATATGTTATGTATTCCTGATCCCGGTAGAAGAAAGGAGAATATCGAGCATTTCCGCCCAAGCAAAGGGGAAAAGATATGGAAAAGGATGAAAATCGGCTCCAATTTCCTGTTAGAAGAAACTAATAAGAAGGGTGTTGCGTCTGCTAAGGCGCCGAGTATCCCACTATCGCGTGGTTCATTCCGCGATGACCTCTAAGACCCCATATCCATGCTGACATTTGTTTGCGGCCGAGATTCTGATGAGAAGATTGAAGCTTTTCAGCTGGGCCCTGCAATATAGTTTCGCAAGCAGCGTGAACTTTTCTAGTATGATTTCGCTTAGTTCATGGTCGAAGAAATGATACAGCAAATACAGAATTATCAGGCGGAGAAGAAATTTAGATTTTTTTCCTACCTAGTCCACATGTTCCTGCATCAGAATCCGGATTTCTTCGCCCGATTTGTCCCACTATCAATTTTTGACGAGCAGAACAAAAGAAAGTCGGTGTCTACATGAACACCCTACTTTTCTGCAACATATGACTACTATGCATTCGCGGACTATTTCATAGCCCCGGTCTTGAATGATTTGATCGGTGAGGGTGATATCGTCCGGCTTAACACTGAGCAGACTGGATTTCTGCAAGGCTACACCCCCGCTTGTGACTGGTTCTTGGGCAAGGATTTCATGATCCTTCGAATGAGGGGCTTTATTGGTAAGCCTTTCCTGCTCCCAGCTTGCATCACCGATAGAGTGCTCGCGCTGGAGGTTTTTTGGTAGGTGTGCATCATTGATTTCATGTTCTGTAGCAGCGAAAGTGTCAAGAGGAAGGGATTCTTCTCTTGCCCGAAGAGTTTCAAGTCAATAACGCTTATTAAGAAACAATCGCATGAGCTGCTAGGGGACAAGCTGACACATCTGGGGTTAGTACTAGTAAATGATAAGTGGGATTACAACCCTTTCAATGACCTACCTGAGCTACATATGAAAGTTACACATGTTCCCTGACCATACTGGGAGAAGCGGCGTAATAACCAGACTGATAAAGATGAAGATTTGGTTGAATTAGCACAAATCCCTACACCGGATACCAGGGGCCCATGGCACAAGTTCTACTTTCCAGTGGCCATAGCCAAGGACAACCTTCCGATGGAGTGCAGCATGTATAACAAGTTAAAAGTGGGCGAGGAATGAAGTGATGAAAAAATAAAAGCTTTCTGGAGATACCGCCAGAAAATAGGACAGTTGAACGCTCCTTATAATCAATTGAAGGATGACCAGGAATTTGAAAGATGGTGGGATGAAGGCCATCCCAGCCCGATCTCTAGTGTTAACAGAAGCGAAGCAGAGGGCTCTGAGGAGCAGGAAGAAGAAACGGCGATATCAGCGCAAGGAGGTGATGCCTCCGAGCATGCCGCCTATGTGGGCACTAATGTGCGCTTTAACATATCAAGGGGCTCGTTTACACGCACATGGGCCGCTAAATCGGTCAGGCTAATGCCCCAGTAGAAGGATCCGACTGCCGAGGTTAGTGAGTGTCCCCCTGTGAAAAGGCAATGCATGGAAAGTGTTATTAGAATAGTTTCACATGAACCGGCCGAAGGGGAAACACTTGCTGCTAGTCAAATGCCAGAGGTTGCGGGTGAATCCCGAATGATCCCAGAGCCACCGCAAACCAGTCAGCAGGTACATTTCACTCCTTCCTCTCTTACATCTCATTCTTTTATGTCTGTCCCTGCTCAATCAGCAACTCCTGCCATTAGTCCGATCCCTCCACCCTCTGTTTTTGGTCTGGCTTATTCCATTGGATTTGCCCAGTATTCGCAAGCCCAACCGTTTATAATTACTCCTCCGAGCATGCTAACGCCTACTGCTGCCGCCCAGAATTTTCTCACCTCACTTTCTGAAAATATTCCTCCCATTGGCCCCCACTCTTTTTTTGATATGCTTATGGATCCCTTCCCGTTGCAGCAAGCCGATACCCAGGCATCGACTCTTTTTCCTCTGCCAATGGGCCTTACGACTGAATCTCCGGTTCAGCCGTTGCAAATATCTAACCTTGCCGATAACCCCCAGACTAAGCTATGGAACGTGCCACATTTTTCTCCGCAAACCGTCACCCTCCAGAAGAAACAAATGCATGCGCCTATGAAAGTTACCTATCCCTACGCCCTGCCTTCTGGTGTTCCTTTCGCAGGGGGGCTGGTTTCATCACCAGCTGAGTTCATAGCACAGATAGATTGTGGAAAGGAAGCACGTGCAAATAGAATGAGGTGACGCAGGACAAAGGATGACAATGCCCCCGTCGAGCCAAGAGTACATGCTTCGTATGACGAGGCCCGCCAAGAATTAAAATTTGCAACTATGTACCCAACGATAAACAAGCCCTAGGGAGAAATACAACCAGAGAACTATGAAATTTATGCTGTCGGACTGGACATGAAGGTAGCCCAGCCACAAGATAAAGTCGAAATCATGGAGGAGACACAATGGGTGGTCACTTCCGACTTCCTAAAAATTGGTCGCCAGTTAAAGAAGAAGGATGAACAGCTCAAGGCAGCCAAGGACATGGTGAGCTTTCTAGAGGCAAAGGAAAAATATTTAGAGGAAGATATCTCTCGAATGACAGAAAAGGCGCTAACAGCAGAGAATGAGAGAAACAGGCTTCAGGGTGAAATTGCGAAGACCCAAGTAGCCGACCCAGTTTTATTAAAAGAATTACAGAATCAAAACCAAGCAGTGCGACAGAGCCTACGGTCGATAGAGGAGCTTGAACACTTCCGCCTTGAGTACAGTCAGAAGTTGGCAGAGAAAGGTGAGGAGATGGAGCGCTTACAAGAGCAGTATCAGCAAAAGGTACAGGAAAAAGAGGCTGAATTCAAGGGTCTGAAGATTAAACTAGAGGAGGAGATCTGAGAGATAAGGACCAAGCTAGAAGACGAGCTCTGAGAGACAAAAGCTTCATTGGAAGAGTAATCGGCTAACCACTGCAGAGCTAAACAAACTTGGAATAAAAAAATGAATAGCTATGAAGAGCAGTTGGTGTCCGAGAGAAAGAAGAAGGCAGAATTCGCTAAGGCCCTCATTTCAAGAGACGCAGAGATTTCTTCGCTTAAGGCCTCTCTACTACCAGTCCCTGCCCAACCTGATATCATCCCACTGGTCAGGTAATTGTACATTTCTCACTGGGAGAAAATCAAAACTTTCTGCCTAAATCTACAGCCTACCCTCCGGTTCATCGACAAAGCATTAAAACTTAATCAGGAGGCCCATGACACAATGAAACAGTTCCTGCGTTTCATCCTGGAAAAGGTTCCCGAGGCAAGGGACTTGCTAAATAAGCTATACTCAGTCTCAGACGAGATCCTTTCCGGGGCGGGTATAGAAGATCGGGACACCGCTGCTCAAACAGCAAATAAATTCATTCATTGCCACTCCGCTTTCCAGTGTACTAAGACAGCGGTGGTTTTTCTAAACAAAGCGCTGGATGGCATTCGGGGGAGTTTCTCTGAGTTGGTCAAGTTGGGACTGCCGTCTCCGTTCCTTGAGGATGGCACTATTGCCATAGCTGCACAGATTATAGAGGTTATTAAATAGAAGGAGAACGATCTGGAGGCATTCAAGGAATTCGGCAGCCCCCCAACAGCAGCAGATATCGAGGCAATCATTCATCCACTCTCTCAGCTACTTTTTCATATCAGAGCAGGCATAGGCCTACCAGAGGTGCTGCCTCACAAGGAAGCTATTGATCTCTGCGGGGCACAAGAGAATTTGCGCAGCATGGCAAAGCCGTCCGAAAGTGAATGGGTGCCTTTGCAGGCTGCACTTTCCAAGCTCTAACTTCATTCGCCCTATAGATGAAGGCTCTGGTCTGTAGAACTAGAGAGTTTTTGGGTTCTCTGTTCCTTATCCGAAACGCCCCTGATAGTCACCAAAAACTATTGAAATAATGATTCAAGCAGCTTCCTTCGGGTTCCTTTTTGTACATATTCGTGCGCTGGCCTGTACGTCTCCACATTTTTTGGCTTCCTGGCAGGTTTTGATCTCTCCCTTTGCACATTTCTCACTCCGCAGTTTCAGCTGGCGGCTCCCCTTTTGGCTCCTGAAATGCTGCGCTAGGTGCCCACGTGTCTCGCCTACGGGGTTTTTTATTTTCTCTTGCTTTGTGTTCTCTTCGGGTTGCTTAGCCTTCCATAAAGGGCCAGCATTCCTAAGATTCATCGAGGGGCCCACATCTTGGTACGTGGCGGCGTATCGCAAAATTTCCTTACAGGGATAAAATACGTAGCTGCGGGCTACGAAATATTTCTATAGGCCTTCTTTATTTCCTGGCGGGACCTACCTTTAGCCACGTGTCAGCGGTTCGCATCTTTTAAACAGCAGCAAGGATGAGAGCACTGCGGGTTGTGAAACACGACCACGTGTCTTTCGCCACCTGGTTTATATGGCCTTCCCCCCCATTTTTCAAAGTGACCTCAGTCCCTTGAACACATGTTACTTCTCCGCAAGCTCTCGGCAAATAGAGGGGGAGTTCTCATTTAGGCCGCGATTGGTTGCCACGTGCCTTACACTAATTATCAAAGCAAGCTATGGGCTGGATAAGCTGGATAGTGTTATCAGGTGCTGCTCGTCATGGTTCTCTGAAGCGGTGGGCGACACTTGTCGCTTCGAAGCTTGGTTGGGACCACTGCCATCATTACAAAGGGCACACCTGTAACCGATCGACTGGATGCTGTGTTTTGACTGGTTGCTCTTATAACAACATTGGGAATATTCTTATTTGGGCATCATTATGGGAGATTGTGGGATCTTTCTGTTACGGCTCTCCAAGCGGTGGGATTTTGCTCCCCAGCTATATATACTCCCTCTATCGAGGAGAGAAGGGTCCAAGATTTTTAAAAGAATACTGGTTTTAGCAAGAGACACCAGGCCTCTTTTGCATGTTTATTCGCAAGGAACTTTCAGACTGTGCCTATTGTTCGGCCTTTCTGTTTTTCATGTTTTGATTAAACTGTAAACTGTGCTTCTTATTGTCTAAGCATTTCATTTGAGGAGACTTCTATACATTGAATGCAAACTTGCTTATCTAAATCATGTCTTAATGACTCTTCTTAGCAGTAAGAATGTATGCAATACTATTTTATGTCAATTAAATGGATTGTTCATGCTATAGCTTTAAGTTTCCCACGTTTTGGAACATAGCAATAACATTCAGGCCCTTAAGTCTATGATTTATCGTGCCTATTAGTAAGCTTTGGCGCATCGCCTTAGATTAATATTCGTTTCAATATATCTGCTTCCTTTTCCCTTTCCAAAAAACCATTATAGAAGAAGCCAGCTTCTTTAAAATCTGGAGGTCACTTAGTTTGGCGCAAAGGGGTCCCCCTTGAACTGAGTTTCCCATAAGGCACTGTTATCTCGTCAAATTTTGGCGTTAACAGGTACGTTGCCTATATTCCCATTATGCAGACCCACCTGGTGATGATGATAGTGCTATGCAAGTGATGGCATAGTGATACCTCATCATTCCACTTACCCACCGGCAAGGCGACAGTGATGCTAGAGGATGTATGGAAAATTTTGTAATTTCCCATACATGGAGAGTGGGTGATATATAAAATTGATGTGGGATATGATGCCTGCCATGAGGTTCTTGACTAGGAGACTATTGTCTTGGTCAACTCATAGATTGACCTTGAGATGTACAAAGGTTAGGCATATAATTTCAAATTGATCATTGGTGCAGTGATTTCAGGGTTGGTTGCCCTAGATCAACAGAGCAGGAGATTCAGTCCTGGATGGGGGTTGGCTTGGAATCAAATGTTGTTTAGGAGGACCTAGTATGCATTGTGGCTAGTGATGCTGGCCTCCCTTTACCATGATATTAATGACTTCGTGTACTGTGATGGTAGAGCTATTGGTTCAGGAGTCACACTTTTACATGTATGGGCATGGGAGTACATTTCCATGTTCTGATTAATTTTTCACATGGCCGATGTGGAGCTAGATGCTCCTATCATGTGGAGATATAGAGGAGCCATCACTCTACAACACACAAGGTAGCTCGGTATTCCTTACTAGAGGAGAGTGATTGACAACATGACAATGTTCAAATGGCAGTTATGGCTATAGATGTTGGCCTAGTAGGATGATGTACAAAAATTATTCTTTGCTCATCAGACTAGTACATGCAAGGTCATGAGCACACCATGATCGAGGGGTACTTGCTAGATAGAGTAGCCAAAAAATTTGGCAAGAGGTAGGACATACCCGATGATCAGGACATCGCCATTTTTGCTAGATCGACGTGAGAGGTGACTTGGGGGCACACGATACCACCCCATGAGGTTGTTGAGGGTTTCAGATAATTGGTTGCTAGGCCATGGGCCTATGATTAGGGGTAGTACAATGCTTGGTTTGTACCCCATCCTTGACTTATAGATCTAGTAGGCATACCTCCATGAGGAAGGCCAAGAAGAAGGGGAGCAGGTAGAGGTTGAGGCCAACCACAGGATGGGCAGAGCAGAGGATAGGACGGTCAGGGAAGAGGACATGGGAGAGGAAAAGGTGGCCATGATGGCCAAAAACATGATGAACAAGTCCCCAATTCTCCTCCACCACCATTACATCAATAGCAACTAGAATAACCACCCATACAGTAGTAGCCAATATAATCACCACCATCAGGGCCAAATCCTTGTGATGCACAGATTCAATAGTTGCAACAATAGTTATAGGTTGTGACAGTTGAGTGGGATTATGCTCGACATTAGGTGATAACACTTACAACTAAGAGGGACCATGAGCACCAGCTTAGAAAAACCTCAAATGTTCAGTTAGCTCAGGAGATTGACATAAAACAACAACTAGAGGTAGTGTCTTAGCAGCAGTCCCAATAGGCTTAGGGGTTGGTTGGACAGACAGAGTCTATGCAAGTGTATGGTATAATGAGGGAGGAGGTGGAATACTGGAAGACATTGCACTATAGAGATGTCCCTCCATGTTGTAGGAAGCCAGATTTTGAGCACCGAATCCAGGTATATCCAAGTGCTTCCATCTCAGTTAGAAAACCAGATCAACCTGGTCATGGTGTTTGAGCCAGCAAGGGATAGGTCTCCTTTGATTTTTTAGACACCTTTTTGTATAGCCAGATTATTTATACAAATATATATTCACAGGCTCATTTTTTATAGCCTTGTGTACATTGTACATTTTGATGATATTTATACACAACAATTCAGATATTGTACCATGACAGTCATTTTTGATATATATATATACAAGATTATATGGATTCATGATGTGATGTGCCTTTATTTTATGCTTTATGGATGTATGGATGCATATGATATGATGTGATGTGATATATGTTATGATATGATTATCTGTGAATGCAATGTGATGACACACTTCTTTTATTTATGCGATATATGATGATGTTCTATGATGTATATGATATGTGATGTAATGCAATGGATGTGTTATACTCTTTTTCAGTATCTTTTTAGGATATGTTATGGGATGGATGTTATGATATGATATGCCTATGTAGATGCAGATGATATGGATGTATGTACTTTTTGTGTACTTTTCTATGCAATTTATGATGTCGTGATGAGGTATGCATATGGATGTATATATGGATAATGCTTATAGTATGGATGTTATGAATGATTATGATATGATACTGCAATGTATTAAGATGATTAGAATAAGAAATCTATCTTGTTTAAAACAACTTAAATGATAATGGTTATGCAATGTATTATGTTTCCTTTTATTATGATATGCTATGATGATGTGAGATGTATGCATGTTGATGATTTGTGGATGCAAGATGGATGAATGATGATGTTTTTATTGATTGTCATGATACCAGGTTAGTGTGGAAAGAAGATAGAAGAATGAGATGAATGAATTTTGACCATTGATTTTGAAGATTGACTCAGAAGTCCAACAAGTCTATGATCCACTGAGACTTTCTTAGATGTGGTGATGAGAGAAATAATGATTTTTCTCATATCTTAGGATTGGGATTTTTTGTCATTCCTTATGTTTGATATAACACATAGACACGATGCATCAAGGTATTAAAAACTAGGATGGAATTGTATCTAGTGTAATGGACTTTGACTCTGCAAACATATATAGGATAGTTCTTGCTCACATCTTGACATATGAAAACCTTGTTGGAATGTAGTTTAGAAGCTTAGAATATATTGAACCAAAGCATACACAATAGTCAACAATCTAGTCCGAACAACTTCCCTACACACAACTAAGCAAGTATGCACCAAGATTATTTTACAAGAATACCCACAAGCACAAAAAATGAAAGATAATGATTGATTCCCCATTCCTTTCTCTCTAAATCATTTTGATAGACATCATTGAGAGGTCCTCATAATGGGTCAATAAGATAAATCATAAGAAAATATCAAAGACGAAAAATTAGTGTTATCTATATCTCTTGCCAATTTAACTTAGCTAAGGTAATTTTTGATATTGATGCACATCGTAGGAAAGATGCATCCTAGGACATGTTGATCAGATGTTTTGATTAGGATGAGGTGATTGATAAGTCATTGATACATACTCCATTGAAACATTTACCTATGATCTAGACTTTATATTTTGAAACTTAGGTTTTCACTTTATGACTTGTGATACTTGCTTTCCATTTGTTTTTCCAAAGGTTTGAAGGTGATGATCGATTTATCATAGGTGAAAGTTATTGCAGGTGAAAGAAAAATGGGATGGATGATTTTAGGATTTTATGGAATATTTCAATGTTTTTGTTGTTTTGAAAAAAAATTGAGGTTGTTTTTGGTCTTTTTGAAAGTTTATATAAATGTTTTGGTTTTTCAAAATTTCAAATGCTTTAGGGGATCAAGAGGAATCGAGGGAAAAAAAGTGCTCTACAACTTTGGTCGCATGTGTGATTTTGGTTTGGTGGGTGTCCTCAGACACCCATGGAGGAGGCTCAACCATCCTCCATGATCTCTCATTATTCTCCCCATGTAAAAATGTGCTCCTCTAGATGTGGGGCTCCCCTTGAGTAGATTTGGTGTGTCACAAGTGTGATGGGTTCCTCCTGGTGGCTACCCTAGTTGTATTTCTGCATGTGTGGCTTCACGGTGGTGAAGTGATATGATAGAGGGGGATACAGACCCCCCATAAAACCCTCTTAAAATCCCAGCCTCCAGTGATGGTAATAGCCAATCATCCAAGTCGTTTCGGGATATTGTTGCAGGTGAGTGGAGCCAGCTTCCTCAGGGCACTAAGTTTGTTGTTGAAGTGGTCAAATCTTTATTGGGTGATGGAGAAGAGGGACAAGGTAAGAAATGCTCGGCTCCCCCCTTGAAATATGTTTTGATTATGAATGAGGCTTTAGATGAAGAAATCTCTAAAGAGGATTTAAAGCTTTCAAAAATTGCAATATTTTTTGTGGCCGTGGACACCAACAAGGTTCTAACAAGAAAATATATGGATGAATGGTTTAATAATGTATGGGAAATAAAATTAGGGTTTCAAATGTTCTATTATTGCCGCATGGTTCAAAAGGGATTATATATAATTTTTTTCAATAACCCTAAATCTCAACAAGAAATAATTAAAAAGTAGTTTTGGAATGTCAGGAAAGTCATTTTTTGTGCCCTGGAATGCACCCAAAGGTGTTGAAGGAGGAGGTTTTGGCATTGTCCAACCCCAGATGGTTGGTGATAAAACATGCCCCCCTATTTATGGAAATTTGTTCCACTGATGACGGAACCATATGGAAATGTTTTGAGAGTAGAAGATACTAAATCTTCTCTCCCGCACTCAGATGCGAGGATTTTGGCTTCCTTGACCCTTGGAATGGATCTCCCAGAGATTATGGAAATTAAATTGAAATCGAGAACTATAACCTGTGAATTGGAAGTCCTCGACGAACTTAATTCTTGCTATCTTTATTTTTAGGAGGGGCATATTAGAAGAAATTGTCCACTAATTAAAAAAAACTAGTAAAATCTTTGCCTATGGAAAAATACCAAAGTGCAGCCCTTTCCAGGGATTGGGAGGGCAAAAAATAACTCAGGGAAGACTGAGGAATGCAACCTTGCCCCAAGGGAAAACAAAGAGAATTCCCAACCCTCGAATCGTAAAAGTAATAAAGAAGGCAATGCTTCTAAACTGGTGGACAAGGAAATAAATAGAAATGCTACCTCCCAGATTGAAGATAGCAAGGCATCTCTAATTCAAGAAATGGACATAACCCTGACAAATAATAGCACAAAGGGGATAGCTAATAACAAAGAGAATGAAAATTATTCACCCCCCCGATAAGATGACTTGAAAGAACCACCAAATAATGGTAAACTTAATGCACAACAATTGGCATTGTAGAAACTTAGACAAGTAAAGAGGCCTAAAGAGAATAATAAAAAATCTATGAAGGAAATTTATTCCTTCAATGATAAGTGTTTT
Source organism: Sequoia sempervirens (assembly GCA_007258455.2). Taxonomy (NCBI): domain Eukaryota; kingdom Viridiplantae; phylum Streptophyta; class Pinopsida; order Cupressales; family Cupressaceae; genus Sequoia; species Sequoia sempervirens. Next base: position 306,882,903 of record VDFB02000008.1, read on the forward strand.
AAAGGACACATTGCAAGTGAGGATGAGGGAAGCCAAGGTGATTATTTGCCCTAGGAGACTAGGAAGAATGATAGTCTTCTTCCCAGCAAAGGAGACTTAGTCTCTAAGAAACAAAGGGACTGCCCCTCTAGGGCTATTGAGATCTTAGAGAAATTAAATTCGGATAGTGGTGATATGAAATTGGAAAACCTTTAGTCTGAAGGGATTGAGGAACGTTCAAGGGCACAATTGGCCTTCAATACTATTTCCTTTGTGAATGGGAATGAGAAGGTGGATGAAATTTAGATTCCAAATCTTGCATTGACAATTCCTAACACCCTTGATGGAGTGTTAAGTTTTGATGGATTTGCCTCCCAGTCGGGCATGGATTCTACAGATGACCTAGGGATATTCTCCACTAGGGAAACCACTGATGGGGAGGGAGTTCCTATGGAGTTTATAGTAAAAAAAAATCAAAGGTACAAAAAGAAGAAAGGAATAGATAATTCCAAATAGCAGGAGGAGAAAGATATTAATCACTTATTGAAAGATAAAAGAAAGAAACTCAGCGGGATGACTCTACCACCCACTGCAAAGAGAATGGAAGCAGAAAATAGACTACCTAAATATTTTGATACTTTAGGAGTGACAAAGGAACCTTGCCAATGAACAAAATAATGGAAATTAATTGTCTTTCCTGGTATGTAAGGGGTCTTGAAACCCCAGATAGGAAGCATATGGTCAAGAGACTTATCTCACAAAAGAAGGAGAAGGACTTTGTTCTTGTACAAGAAGTTAAATCCACCAAATTTTCCTTGGAAAATAGCCTAAGGGTGATCTAGAAGGAAGCTTCTTAGTTTGCCACCAATCATGAAAAACGAAAGGGAGGGGCTGTAATATTAATGGCTAACAAATGGGCTCAGTTTGTGGAAAATCACGGAGTTTCTCCCTACAATCAGGCTGCTTGGGTAATCATCAAGAAGAAAGAAGACTGGTTCGGCATCTTTTCAGTCTATGCCCTTAATGATTACAAAGAAAGAGTTCTTCTTTGGAAATGGACGTACAATTTGCATGACATCCCTTGGATAATCGGGGGAGACTTTAAATTTATTGAAAAAAGGGAAGACAAATGGGGAGGAACTAGGCATGAATGGAAAGAGAGTGAGAGATTCTATTAGCTAAGGTTGAAATCAAAACAAAAACTTGAGGACCCCATTGAAGGTCAAAAGAAAGAATGCAAAAACATTTGGTACACTTAGTGTAACTTTCAAAGATGAGGGAGGAGAATTTTGTAGACTTAAATTTTTTTATATCAATAAGGCCTTCTTCTTGGCTGCTCTGGTTAAACAAGGTTGCAAAGTGGAGGTCACCCCATACTCTCTATCTAACCATTACCCAATAAGGGATAAGTTTCTTTTCAAGGAAGGAGCAATAAAAAATGAAGGCCCCAAAAATGATTTTTGTCTCAACACCAGCCTTCTCAAAGATGAAGATTGTAGAAATTCCATAGCTTCTCTCAGGCTAATCAATAAATGGTTGTATAGAGATTTATCCCCCATTGAATGATGGGACTTGAATGTTGAAGGATGGAAGATCCTCTTTCAAACTATAGGGAGGAAAAGGGCCAATGATAGAAGAAAGGAGTCCCTCTTGTAGGATAAGCTTTACCAAGCAAAATTTGAAGTCCAACCAAACCCTACTAATAACCTCCTAGTAGATAAGCTTGCACTAGCTAGAGACAAGATTATGAGACTCCAAGCTAGCATAATTCGGGGAATGAAAATCAAAGCCAAAATGAATTGGCTTGAGAATGGGGACAAAGAAACAAAGTGCTTTTTTAGATACATAAAAGAAAAACATGCCAGAGAGCAGATTGACCAGATCAATGCAAATGGCAACACTCTAATAAAGCAAGAGGAGATAAGAGAGCAGTTTTTTGTGTTCTATTAGAGCCTTTTCACCTCAGAAGGGGGTAATGAACCTTGCTCTCACACCAGAGAGTATATCAAGAAAATCATGCCAAAAAGGATTAGTGATGAGACAGATGCAAAGCTTGGAAGGGATATTTCCAAGGATGATATAAGGAGAGCCATTCTCTCTCTCAAAAATGACAAGTCTCCAAGACCGGATGGTCTCCCTACAAAATTCTACAGGACTTTCATAGATTGGGAAAGTGATGACCTTTACCAAGTGTACAAGGAGGCCATTGAGAAAGGATTCCTAGGAAAAAATATCAATATAGGAATAATTAAGTTGATCCCAAAAGAAGGGGATAAAACCCTAGTCAAGAATTGGAGGCCCATTACACTTGAATGTTTCATACAAAATCTTGGCCAAAGTGCTAGCTGGAATCCTACCCAATATCATCAATTCTACTCAAACTGGATTCATTAAGGGGAGGTACATCTTGGAAAATCTTATCACAAGTTGGGAAGCCATGAACTGGGAAAAACACATAGGGAAAGATGCAACGATGCTTCTTTTGGATTTTGAAAAAGCCTATGATAGGATTGAATGGGATTTTGTGCTTATAGTTCTGGAGGCATTTGGATTCCCAAAGGAATTATGCCATATGGTTAAAACCCTCTTCCAGGATGCATCTGCATAGGTGGAGGTTAATGGAGTTCTTACCCATTCTATCTCACTTGGGAGATCAATAAGACAAGGTTTCCCATTTGAACTAGACTTATTTGTAATCGCCTTAGATACACTTCACTATGTTTTAAGGGATAATTCTTTGGTCTCAAAAGTGAGAGGTATCAGGTTACCTGACAATAATGAACTCATTAACCTTCAGTTTGTTGATGATACCTCCATCCTTTTGAACCTAGAAGAGGATTGCAAATTTAATGTGAAAGTTGGAAATATTTTGTCTTGCCTCTGGGGCCAAAGTTTCCCCTACAAAGTCTTGCCTTTTGGGATGGAAGGAGAAGCCTCCAAATTGGGTAAATAGATTTGGCATCCAATGGGGTGGACCCTAGAAGTTGGTGAGATACTTGGGTATCCCATTTGCAGTTGACCCTAACCTAAAAGAGATGCGGTGTTGGATCAAAGACAAGATAGAAAAGAAGTTGGACAAATGGAACAAATAGTACCTATCATTAGCTAGAAGATTCCAAGTTTGTCAAAAAATACTATCATCTTACAACATTTACTTTACCTCGGCGCGGTTCTTCAAATCCTATCAAATTAATTCTATCAAAAAAATAATAAGAGAGTTTCTTTGGCCAGTAAAGGGAAAAGGAAAAGACACTCAGTAAAATGAGAGTGGTGCACCATAGCAAAACTAGGGGTGGTCTTGGATTGAAAGATCTGAGGTTACAAGGCATTGCTCTGGCAGCAAAATGGGTGATTGGAGCCATGGATGGTGAGGAACCATGGAAAGTGTTAATCAGGAAAAATATTACTAATGTTGTTCCTAAACATGCTAAATCATGGAAGTTTCTACCTCTCAATGATATCTTAGTAGTGAATGGCCTATGCCACCTACATGATCCAATGTATTTAGAACCATATGAAAGGCTTGGGAAATAATAAAAAAAATATATCCAATTGCCACTTCACCAAGGGTGATAACAATGTCATCCTAACTAATAGATATATATGGTGGAATTTGAAACACAAAGGAAGGCCTCTAGCATTAATTCAAGGTTGTTCTGCAAAAAGTTGGGCTAAAAAAGGGATAAAATGCTTTAGTGAAATTCTGAAATATGGGAAACTAAAAGATTGGAATGATTTAAGCTTAGAATATAATATCCCCCTCAGTAACTAGAGGACATATACAGTGCTAAGAGAGGCATGTAGCTAGGTAAAACTCCCAATTGAAACCAAAACGATCCCCTTCAATTTAAATAATTTCAATGAAAAAATGGTAATAAAGTAATGAAGTCCAAAGTAAAAGAAATTTATGCAATGTTAACATAACAGGTGGACTTAATAGATCATATGAATAAATGTTGGAAAATGAACCTAAACCAAACTTAGTGGTAGAAAATCTTTCAAAAAACTGGCAAAAAGAGATGGAAGCCAAGAAAGCTTGCTTTAGATGACTCTTAATAATTTAGAAACTCTCATTTAAAATAAAAATGGATGATATTTATATTTGTAGTTTATGTAGAAAGCCTGAATCAATTAATCATATATTCTTTGATTGTATTTTTTCTAAGGAAGTATGGAATATGTTTTACAATATACAAAATATATGGGGAAATAATGGGGATCCACTCCTTGAGAAAATTCATTTTAATCAAAATATCAAAATGAGCAAAAATGGGAATTATTTTGGCATATTCTTTCAACTAACATTTTGTGGGCAATATGGAAGGCTCAAAATGAAGACATGTTTCAAGGAAGGAAGAGATTGCTTATTGAGTCCTATAAGGGACTTATTTTTTACAATTTTGCAATGAAGGTCTTCATCACAGTGGAACTCATGAACAACAAGTTTTGGAAATACCTAGAAAACAAAGAAATAACCATTGATATCTTAGAAGCTAGATATGAAAATATGTGGTAGGAAGGTCATCCTAGGGTAGATGTCTTCCTAAGGGCTTTGCAAGCCTATAGAGAGGAACTAAAAGAAGAACAAAATAGCAAATTCGACAAGGGAAAAAGCAAAGAGATTGTAATTGTATTGATGGAAGGGTAGAGTACCAGGGATCTTGGGATTTTAGTGGACGAGATGGCTGTAGCAGAGACATTGGTGGCACTTGGAGGCATAGACAATACAATACAATCCCTTTAGGAATCAACCTTGTAATTTTTTATTCTCTTTTTGGTTTATAAATGGTAATAGGATTGGTACATATGCTACATAGATGTAAGGAACTATACAGATGCTCATATGTAATTGCAAGCTATAGGTATATATGTAAATATTCTGTAGAAGGCACTTGGAACAATGATAATATGAGATGATAAATCAAATGTATTAGGGGAAAAATGGGGAAATGTATATTTTGTAACTAGGGCATATGGATGATATAGCATAAGTAGGGCTACCTAGAGGCTAGATACTGATGTATTTGCACTGAAGCTCTATGTAATGATTACTCTATACTTAATACAAAAAAATTCAAATGCTTTTGGGTTTTTCTAAGTTTTCCAAATGTTTTGGGGTTTTTCGAGATTTTGCAAATGTTTTGGGGTTTTCCAATATTTGGATGTTTTTGTTTTATGATTTTTTCAAATGTTTTTTGATTTTCCAATATTTGGATGTTTTTATGTTTTATGAGTTTTTCGACGAAGAACCTAACCTAAAAGACTATCCTAGGGGCCTCGGGGGTTGATCAAATATTAGCCTTTCCTAGGTTATACATGTAGAGACCACGTAGTTTGACTGAATCAACTTATTAGCGATGAGAAATGAACAGTTGATGGATTGCCAATTTATTATGATGAGCTCCTAAAGGATTGGCCTAGGGTGTCTCGGGGGCACATCAATGATGGCGTTGCCTACATTCAAGCTTAGAGACTCGTAGTTCGACATGGTACTATTTTTGGAATTTTGGTGTTTCAACCTTTTTAGGGATTTTTATGTGTTTTGGATGTTTTGGATTTTGAATTTACAATTTTACGAATGTTTTTGGATTTTAGTTGTACAAGAATTTGGATATTTGTGGATTTTTGGCTATACAAGATTTTTCAAGTGTTTTTGGATTTTAACTGATGAACATTTTATGAATGTTTTTGGGATTTTCAATGAGATTTCCAATAACCTTAGGATATACAAGAACCCAATTCGATCTATAACAAATTGCACCCAGTGTGATGTGATAGACTATGCCAATATACAAGTCGAGCTTAAGAATATGCCAAGTAGTACTAAAGGGGATACAATACTTCACAATATCAAGCTATGATATGAATGCAGATGGGTGATGGAATAAATAGGATGAATGATGCAATGGATGGATGCGATACCAAGAATGGTAGGATAAAGAGCCAAATAATAGATGGAGGTGCTTTATTTATGCGAGGAGCCTATTTTCCAAGTTTCACCAAGGTACTTACCCAAAGTGCCACCGAAGTGGTTTTCACTAGAGGACCATTATTTTTCTTTACTTTTTCAATCCTTTTTTCAATCCTTTTTTCTCATTTTTGATCACTTTTTTTATTTTTTTGTTTTTTTGGGTTTACACCCTTCAAGACTAGGCATAAACCTTTTTAAGATGTAGACTATTGGTCGGTTCCTGCAAGGGTTCACCTTTGGGCGTTGACAATTGGTATGCTCCTGATCCAGAGCTTGTTGTGATGATAAAGGGACCCAACCAATTAGGCTCAAATTTTTCTTTACTGTCTTGATTTGGAAGATTTTTTTGATTTTGCTTTAGGACAAGATCCCCTACCTAGAAAGACCGACACTTGATCTTCTTGTTATAGCTTTGTTTTAGTCAATTTTGATATACTTGCAAGTGATTAAGGGCATCGAGATGACACTCATCCAAGAATTCTAGCTCATTTAGCCTAGTTACTTTGTATTCTTCATTAATGATCATATTCTGTAGTGACACTTGCAATGAGGGAAGCTCAAACTCAATAGGAAAGATGGCTTCTAATCCGTAGACCAAGGAGAAAGGGGTTACACCTATAGGTTTCTAGATACTGGTTGAATAGGACTAGAGGGCAGGATTTAACTATAGATGTCAGTCATGACAAACTTCAATTACCATTTTCTTTAGGATTTTTAGAATGGTCTTGTTTGTAGCCTCAAGTTGATCATTTCCCTGGGGGTAATATGGGGTAGAGAAATGATTATGGATGTTGAATCTTTGACATAGCTCTTTCACATCTTGATTCCTCAAGGGTGTTCCATTATTAGAGTTAAGGGCTTGTGGAACACCATAATGACAGATAAGATAATTCAGGATAAATTTAGCAATTTGCTTCCCTATTATGTAGGTCATCGAAATGGCTTCAACCCACTTGGTAAAGTAATAAGTGGTTGTTATGATAAAATTGTGGCCACATGAGGTGGTAGTATTTTTTTGTATGAGGTCAAGCCCCCACTGTGAGAAAGGCCAAGGTGTGACCATTGCTTGTAACTCCTGAGCTATCTAAGCATGAATAAGGTCTCCATGTTGTTGACACTGGACACACTTTTACATATACTAATGGGCTTCTCTTTCCATGGTTGGCTAGTAATACCTCATCCTTTATAGTTTCTTAGCTAAATTCTACCACTAGAATGGGAACCACATATGCCATTGTGTACTTCTATTAAAGTGGTCAAGGCTTCCTCTTGGTTAAGACATTGTAGTAATTCCCCCTTGACGTTTATGTGGTAAAAGGGTATCACCTAGGATCATGAATCGGGATGCCTTATTAACAAATGTATTTTTAAGGTTGGAGGTGATATCAGTTGGGAGGTTTCCTTTGCTAAGGTAGGTGAATATATCATGATACCACAGGGATTTAGGACCAGCAATGACACAAACAAATTCAGATTCTGGGATTTCAAAAGTTGGTATAAAAATTTATTCCACCAAGAATTCGCATTGAAGGACATTGTGTGGCATGTCCAACAATGATTCAATTGTTGCCATAGCATCTGTTGCTCGGTTTTTCATGCGAGGGATCTGCTCAAAAGTTATATCAATGAAAAGGTCCTTGAGATTTTCTACCATCTTCTTGTAAGGAGTAAGCTTGTCATCCTTAGTCTCGTAGCCATCATTGACTTGGTTGATAACCAGTTGTGAGTTTCCATAGACTTTCAACTCTTGTATCTGCCATTGAACTACTATCCTTAGACCTATGATCAAGGCTTCATTTTGTGCAATTTTTTAGTGCATGGGAATGATAGCTTGTATGACTTTGGGATGTAATCTCCTTGAGGGGTGATAAAAAGAATACCTGCTCCTGATCCATGTTGGGTGAATGATCCATCAAAGTACATTTTCCACTAATTAGTTAGATTGAACAGGAACACTGATTCATCAGTAAATTCAGTTATCAAAGGGTTCTCTACATAGATGAGCGCTTCTGCTAGTTGGTCTGGGATCACTTGTTATTTAATTGCCTTGCACTCCACATACTCTATGTCAAATTTAGTCAAGATCATTATCCATTTGGCCATTCTCCCAGTGAGAGTTTCTTTAGATAACAAGTATTTCAATAGGTCAATATTTGCAATAAGCTTGATTTGATGTGACAACATGTAGTGTTTAAACTTTTATGAGGAAAAAACCACTGCTAAGCATGCTTTCTCAATGGATGAATAGTTCATTTCATAGCCCACCAAGGTCTTGGTGATGTAATATATAGCTCTTTATTTTTTATTTTCATCATGTTCTACTAAAAGAGCACTTAGTGCTACTAATGTTGCTGAGATATATAGGATCAATGGTTTGTTTGTTATTGGTGGCATGAGTATTGGAGGTGTCAATAGGTAGTCCTTGATATACTAGAAAGCTTTACCACACTTCTCATTCCACTTATAAGTTATTCCCGTGTGCAAGTTTTTTTTACTTCTAAATATGCAATACAAACTAAAAATGCAATGTAAAGAACACAAGACCACCTCAAGATTAGCCTAAGTTGAACATAAACAAAAGAACAATAAAACATTGATTATACCTTTGCTTGTGTTGATAACCTTGGTTGGCCCTTGGTTGAAGCTTGGATGTGTGCTCCTTTGATGGCAATATGATGAAAATTAGATGCAAGGTGGTGTGGATGCAATGAAGGATGTGGGTGTGCGATGAAAGCTTAAGGATTCTACAATGGAGGATGAACTTGAACTTAAATGAAAATGCAAGTGATAGAGCTAATTATGCAAAATGCTTTGAAATTGGCTTGAGAGCATAAGTGTGTTAAAATTCCTAATGTAATAGAATGAAGGAGAGGGGGCGTATTAATAAAAGAAATTAAATTCTATAGAGAATTCAATGGTCATGATTGAGCCACCATGGCCAAGATGGAGGGCTATGGTGAGTTGAGGGCTTCACAAGCCCTCACATTTTTCCATGTGGAGGATGAAGTGTCCAAAGGACATGGTGAGATGGAAAGGGTACAAATGATGTGGAAGAAGGATAAGTACTTTGGGATGTGACTAATGTGACCTTTCAATGATCACATGGGGAAGAGGAGATTCCTTGGAGGAATAAAATAGAATTTAAAATTCCATGATTTGGGATATCTTAAGAATAACACAAGTTTCCCAAAAAGGGAGCTGAGAAGTAGCTTAGATAAGACAAGTTTCTTATAATAGAAGGTTCCTAACCCATGTGACTGATGTGACTTTTCAATGATTACATGGGGGAAGAGGAGAATCCTTGGAGGAATAAAAAGTGAATTTTAAATTCACATGGGGAAGACAAAAAGGAATTAAAAATTCCTTGGGGAATGAGAGAGTTGACCAAGATGTTGATTGGATTAGCTAATCAGTGATTAGAAGATAGTTAGTGGTTAATGAAGATTAGAAGCCAACTTGAAAAAGTTGGAGGATGTGACACATCCTAATCAAGGATTAGACATGTGTACATCCCTAATGATGAGATTAAGAGGTGGATTAGGATTGAGGAAAAGTGATGGAGGATGTGACATGTGAGGAATTAAATAAATGTATTATTTATTTAATTCTTTGAGGATAAAGGGTAAGGTATTTAATTATTTAACTAAGCACCTTAGGGATTTAAAAGAATTAGGGGCATTAATTAAATAATAGAAATATTACTTAATTGATGCGATTAAGAGGATATTTGGATGAAAAGGGACAAATTTGGACAAATGGTAAGTGTCCAAATTTAGGTCTCTACATTTTTCCCCTCTTTGAGATGGTGTTATGGAGTAGCATCATTTCAAAGAATATTATAACATAGAATCCATAAGAAGATGGTTAGATTGGGAAAGATTCCCTAGTCATTCAAAGTAGTGACTAGGAAGAAAGATGATGGGGGTGAAGATGAAGATTAGGGATTGAGGATGCCCCCTCGAGAGGACATGCGGGTTTTTATGAGAACACAGGTGTGCTCTCGAAATGGATGAAGTGATGAAATGGGGAAGATGATGCAAAGTGATGGATACGAGAGGATGATAAGTGATATGAGATTAGGGAGCACAAATGGAGTCAAGGACAAAGGTGATGTTGCCCCAGTCAAGGTACAAGCCAAAATGGGTTGATGATGGATGGAGTGTTGTTGATGAGAGAATGGATATCCCGAAACAACATGAGGATAGGGAATGATACATCCTGATAAGTGTTGTTGATGAGGGAAGGATACATCCCAAAACAACACCAAAGGATAGGGAAGGATACATCCCAATGATGTTGATGAAAGCATCGTTGATGAGGGAAGGATACATCCCAAAACAACACCAAAGGATAGGGAAGGATATCACAATGATGATGATGATGATGAGATCAAGGCTTGTAGCAAGGATGGGAACAAGACCATGGATGTGATTGAATTGATGAGGATTGGATTGAGATGTGAGATGGATGAAAGGAATGAAAACGATGGAGGAAAAGATGCTTAGAATAACCAATCTATATTATTCTAAGATTGAAGAGATGATGGTAAGAGATTGGATGGATAGAGGAGGCAGAGTGATGAAGGCTAAATGGATGGGGGGATTGAGCCACCATGGCTAACCATCTCACATGGAGGGGGGATGGGGGGATGAATTTTTGCACAAACAAAATCATAGGTCATGTGTTGGGTATGGAAGGAATGGAGGATACATGCAATGCAATGGAATGGAAGATGAAATGAAATCCTAATGAAATTTTCCATTTTTGGAGAACTGATTTTTGCTATAGCATAAGACACCGAGCACTAGGGTATGTAAACCAAGGCAGATTAGTGTCTAATGCGTAAAATAAACACAACAGACAAGAAGTCTATCCCAAGACCCCAAAGTTGTGAAGACCTTGGTTGGGATAGGCATTGGGATAACCACAAGCATAAAAGGATGCCCCAACGTAACACAAGACCTCAGGGATCTTGGTAGGGACTACGTGGGACAACCCAGAAGAAAACAAAGCAAAAAGATCAAAATATGTCCCTATGTTAACCAATCAAAACACACCATAATATGATAGATCATGGCGGCCTTGACAAGGTGTGATAGGGAGCTCAAGTGATAAATAGAAGACAAAAATATCAAAAGATCACAATCAATTTCAAACGTCCTTTGCCATAAGATCAAGAGGATGGATGGGGTTGACGAGTTCTGTTAGGAAGGATGCATCCTGTTGAGAACAAAGATGGATACTAAACTAAAAGATCAATATGACACAAGATACTTAAAGATGATTGGATCTCATGATATAAGTGGATCTCATTTGGTAATAACTAGCTAGATAAGGACATACGTGACAACACGACATAAGACATGAGACACAATACTAACACACCTGAAAGAGATAGGGGCTCGGGGGCCAATCAAAGATTAGCCTTGCCTACGTGAAAGTGCAGAGCCCTCGTAGTTTGATGAAAGGTTGACAACTAACTATGGATAAAAGCAGAAAGAGGATGATGGAGACCTCGACAAAGATAGGACAAAAAAAAGTAGCCCGGGGGTAGATCAAATGATCGACCTTGCCTACATGAAAGCACAGGGGCAATGTAGTTCGACAAAAGACCAGAGACTAACGATGGATAAAGGATGATGAGACAACCTGATAAGGGGATAAAAATATGAGACTGATATGATGAGACAAGATAGACCCAGTGGATAAGAAAGGATGATGGTGATATGAATAAGATGTGGATTAGGTGAAGCTCAGGGATGGGATACTTATCTGAATCATCACAAGATGTATGGGGAGGGCGACATGATGGATAGATTAGTGATGAGAAATGATAGGAGATTGGAAAGATGTGCAAAATAAGGGAGTGACGACAATTAGATAGATGGCATTGGGTTGCATGGGGGGAAGCCTATAGCTAGATACCAATGACAAGGGATTATGAGATGGGATGAGGATAGAGATAAAGGGATGGATAGATAAAGATAAGGAGATAGGAAGATGCTAGGATGGATGGATAAAAGGGATACAAATTGAATGGGGAAAAGGTTACCGGATGGATAGACAGAACGGTAAGGGTTTGGAAGATGGATGGATATAGGGATAAGGATGGGGAGATGGAAGGGGATGCTATGCTATGCTAAATAGGAAGACAAGGATGGGGAGATGACAGGGATTACATGAGGGATGAATGATGTCTCCAAGGACTATATCACAAAGTAAGATAGATGCCCCCCACTCTAGATATGTCATGTATGATGAGACATGAGGGATGGATGATAGAAGGATAGGTAAATAAAGGAGTGAGATGGATATAGGTAGGATGCATGTATAAGGAAGGGAGAGTGATGGTAGCATGACGAGTGGACAAGGAAGGTAGATGGATGTGGATAAGGATTGGGATAGTGTGTAGGTAGAGGGGGATGTATGCCAAGAGGTGTCCAAAGCATGTATAGATGTTTTCCCCTATCAATATCAAGATCACAAGGAGGATGGAGGGATTGGGATAAATGGGATATGATAGGTAGGATGTGGAAGATATGTTGGATGGAGATGGGTGAAGGGGAATGTAGTTTCCCCCAAGTGTGGAAAGATTCAGATGGGGATTTATGAATGATGCCTGTTTGCTAGGTTTTCATCATGGTACTTATCCAAGGTGCTTGTTTGCCAAGTTTTCACCATTGAATGAATTATTTTTCTTTACTATTTTTTTTTTTGGATTTTGGGATAGAAGGTGGATGGAAATGGATGTGGATAAGTGGATTTAGAGGACAAGGAGATGGATGGACTCAAACATCAAGTTCCATATGAGGTATTAAGAGCCCAAGTGTGGGGTGACTATTGGATGTTGGTACAACCTTATTAGGCTAAATAGATTATGCAAGAGAATGGATTAATGGGATTAAATGAGGGAGGTATGTAGGATAATGGATGGGGTGTTGGAAAGTGTGTGGATGGAATGATGGGGAGGATGTATCATGGGGATATGTTTTCAGGACCAACATTGGCACATATGGTGGTGTATGTGAAGGGATAGGAGAATTAATGGATGGAGAATGTATGGATAATGGAGGAGATGGGATAGTGAATTTTGGGACATAAGGACCCAAAATAGATATAAGAGATGGTGGATGAGAATGATTAGATTTTGTATTAGTAACTTTGGATGTTGTTACAAATTTTTCATTTGAAGGCATTGTATCTTTTTTCTTTGGGATCCACATGGTCTTGATTTTTGCTTTGGTGGGACTTTGAGGCCTACAGATTTGATTTGGGTTTTGAATTTGATTTTTCTTTTCTTCACCATGTCTTTTAGAGGGGACATGGGGAGCTTTAGATTCATGTGGATTTTTAGATGTATTCATTTTTACTTTGGCATCCAAAGTGCTTTTAGTAGCAATGGGATGGGTGTGAGGAGATGGATGATATGAAGGAAGCATGAGTGGGGTGATGAAGGTAGGATTTTTGGGATGATATGTGGATGGAGGATGTGTAGGTACGTGCCTTTGTTGATCCTGATTAGGGGGCATGATAGTGGGATGTTTATGATGGGTGACATGGATAGGTGATGGATGGATGAAAGGATGAATAGGATGAGATGGAGGAGGTGATTTTGGGATATAAGGGCCCAAAATAGGCATAGTACCCAAAGGATGTGTGATAGCGGGCGGAAGGACATAATGACCCAAAATGGATGGAGTGGATGAAGGATGGGAGATGGTGGATGGAGGGATGTAAGGACCCAAAATGGATGGATTAGATGAAGGAGGAATATGGATGGTTTTTTTGAGGTGATATGATGAGGAGGAGGGATGGCAGCAAATGATCTAGTGGAGTGGTGGGAAGAGCCTATATTTCTTTTGGAAGAGGCTTGTTGAGGACATCTAGAGGTTGTACATGTCGACATCTTTAGATTGTGAGTCTTGATAAATATGTCCAACACCTTGCATAAAAAATTGTTCTTTAACCTGGATGGGCTCTAAAATACATTTCTCATGAAGGCCTAAACCTGTTCCTTGATAGTTCATGTTCTTGAGCATTCGAACCATGATAAGATTTTTGTTATTCTGGAAGAATGATGCAAGTCCATTATTAGGTGGAGGATGATGGGTGGTATATATGCTTTGTTTTTCTTCTGCAAGGAGACCACCTGTTAGCTCTAAAAAATGCAGGAAAAATGCCTCAAGAGGTTGCCAATCTCTTGATACATTTTAGGGTAACAGACAAGGCCAAATGGTTTAGACCTTCTACTCTTCAGGTGCTGCTGGACCTAGGCAGGTGTACCTAAATGGATTAAGCAGACTTAAAATTGTATGACTTGATTGATTTGATGGATCTATTACAATGGCACAAATGTAATAGATGGAAGCTTGCTAACTATTCCTACTCCTAGTATTGAATTTGAAATGTGGATGGTTTAATAAGGTTTTATGAAATTCTAAGATGTGAATAGTGTGACCAGTGCCTACTTCTGTTGGGCTAATGGAGTCAAGATTTGTATAATGGGTGACTTGCTTAATGGCTATAATTCAAATTGCTTGGCACTTGTGACTGTTTACAACTTATGTAAACGTGCAAGAATGTAATTATCAAATTCTTTTTAATGATCCAAATGTCCTTTTCCAAATTACTTTGATTAATCAAAAGGATTTAATCCTGTCTTGCAGGAACCACTTAATTGAACCACACAAGAATAACAAGTGTGTTTTGATAAATTGAAGAATATCCTTGATATTTCAATTTAAATAATCAGGAAATGACAACCTTGGAGACAACCAGATAATGTTTTCAATAAATTCGACAAACAATTGACACCATAATTGGATCACCAGATAAATGTATTCTTATCCATTATATAATTTGAAAATATTTTACAATGTACAACATGATAATTTATTTCGACAATAGTTCACCCTATCCAACTACCTAACCTACTTATTTCTCCTAAATCTAATCTCTTTTTTGATATAATTTCATATTGCATATACACATTATTTTAGGGTTACAACCCTTCACATTATCCATTTGAGGTAATTCTCCGTTCTGATGTAGCTCCTCGTTGAATTATCTTCGACAAAATAAAATATTTAATTAATTTCCTTTTGGCAAATTAGATATTTTAGTCTTCATCCTTGTGTCTTTGTGAATAATAATCATTATTTCGCAATTCTTTTGAAATCTTAATAATCTTCACTAATCCTTTTGTGGAAAATCTCCCGCCCATTCAATTTAATAAATTATTCCTTGGGTAAAATAATTACCCCCTCCATGATTCTTCAAATGATTTTAACTTCTTGAAGGAATGTTTTATTCCTTAGTAAAAGCATTTGTGCTATTAATAACCTCTCAGTGGAATATCATGATTGCACCTTTATTTTATCAAAATAATCTCATTTAGTATTTTTCCCCAATAAATACATTTTCCATCTAACAATATTTTCCCACTCTTGTACTTCTTTGATGAAAAATATTCCACATCCAAGTATAAACATTTTGTAATTTTCACTTTTAATATATTTGTGGGTAAAATAATTACCATATTGCTAAAAATTCAACCTCCCATGCAAATACTTTATATATTTTACCCTTTATGCCTTTTATGGGAAAAATAAATATCCACCTTATAATTCCCCTGGTGAAAATAATTCACATCATGGCTTAAAATATTTTACCTTAGCAAAATACTTTACCTCTCTATCTTCACCTTTATTTGCCTTGTTACTCGAACAATGTAATATTTAAATCCTTTTTAAATCTTACCAAGATTACATTGGTATCATTTATCTTAATTATTTTTACCTCAGGTTTTGGCGTGACTTGTTTCACCGAAGAGACATTCCACCGAGTTTATTTCTCTTGCCGATGAATTTAGGGTTTGCCTGCTGTAAATCATAAGATGATAAATGATTTTCCAAACATAAGTTAAATGTGTCCTTGCTTTCAAATCATCCTTTAGAGTCAAATGGCCTCCAAAATCACTTTTGAAAATTGTTCAAACGGTCTCCAGGAGCTATGAAAATGTATCGGAATGTTGATTGATGGTAGGGTAATATAATTGTAAAATTATTTGGCATGAAGTTATTGGGATTGAAAGCTACTCACAATCGAAGTTGTTTGTTCAGCCATTTTTGTAACTGTTAAACTGAACTAAAACTTGCCAATTTTCCCTTTTGGAAAAATATCAAACGTGATTTTGACAAGCTGTAACTTGGAGGATTGGTTCCTCTAGGTCACATGAACATGTAGGAAAATGGGTTTTTCATAAATCTTCTTCCTCCAAAAAATATTAAAAATCAAACTTGATCACTTTGTAGCTGTCTAGGAGTGCAATTATGAAACTGTTCAAAATCAGTTTGGAATCGATTTTGCAAAAATATTAAATGATGTCCAAACGCCCTAAAAATTGGAATAGAGGTAGATTTGGTGTAGAGAATTAAAGGCACCAATCCGTTTGTGATTATCATCATCCATTTTCTTAATATTCACCTTCAAAGTTGACCATTTTAACAGATTCCACTATGTTGACAGCAGATTTTCTAGAAAACCCTTCAACTTGTTGCTTTGAAACCTTGTCAAATCAGATCGTATGAGGCTGAAAATTTGCAGAGACACTCATATATGATCAGTGAACATTTCTGTAAAGTGATTTCACTTGAAATTGAATAGATCCAAAATTATAATTTTTCAAAATGTGCTCCTGAGATTGCTTTTACACTTGAATTTCTGAGTGTTAAAATCCTCTTTTTCAATATGGGGACCTAAAATTTACATGAAATTTTAAGTCCCAACACCACCATGGAAGAATATGAGAGTACCAAGGGGATATAAAAGTAGTGAGGGAATAGTAGGTTTAGGCAATAATGGAGGATCATGAGATGGAGATGATGGGATAGTAGCATCTAGATGGGTGGTATTAGGAGAGGGATTAGGTGATATGATAGGATTTGGATTTGTGGCAATAGGAGATAAGGGATCATGTGATGGAGTGATCAGATCTTGAGTATCAAGGGGATCATGGGATGGAATGGATGGGGGATTGTGATCTTGAGATGGACTAGATGGGATGATAGGATCTTGATGTGGAGAAGGGGATATGTTGGTATACTTTGGATCAGGCCCTTGGAATGACTCATCTTGTGTGGGTGGCATGATGATGGATTCTTGGAGGGACTCTTCAAGTGGGGAAGATGGAAGGATGGAGGATTCAAGGCATTCATGGGAATGGATTTCAGTGATACTAGGAGTGGGAGAAGTGGATTGGATTTGGGTGTCTTCACTAGGTTGGGTGGATCTAGATGTAGGAGGATTGGATTGGATTTGGTTATCTTCGATGGGATTTGTGGATCTCGGAGTAGGAGATGGGGACTCAATGAATTCGGTGGGTTTGATGATTTTAGCGGTTTAAGTGGTGCTAGGGGTGGTAACATCAATGATAGGTGTGGTGCAGAGAAGGGTCTCATCACTAGTGACTGTAGATGATGGATTGGGATAGCATGGTTCCATGACTGCAATGTTTGGAGTGGGGGATGTCTTCTTTGTCATAAGTCCATGGAGAACTTCTGGAGTTAGAATGGTGCATACTCTAGGTTCAGCTAGGGTGATGGGCATAGATGAAGGATTAGGGATTGGTGAAGGATTGGGATTATGGGGTGGTGGACTAGGATTGGACGAAGGAATGGGATTGGATGGGAGACTAATAGTATATGGAGGATTAGGATTGGAGGTAAGATTGGGATTAGATGGAGGGTTAAGGTAATAATATCATGATAACAGACTAGAATAGGAAGCCACGAGTGATTGGTTGATGTTGGAGGAAATAGATGAGGAATTAAGATAGGAATATTGGGATGGTGGATTAGGATTGGATAGAGGAATGGGATTGGATGAGATAATAATAGTATATGGATGATTAGGATTGGAGGTGGGATTAAGATTAGATGGAGGGTTAAGGTAAGAATATCTTGATAACATACTAGAATAGGAAGCCATGGGTGGTTGGTTGATGTTGGAGGAAATAAATGAGGAATTAAGATAGGAATATTGGGATGGTGGATTAGGATAGGAAGATGTGGATATTGGATTAGGATAGGTTGATGGGGGTGTAGGATTAAGATAAGAAGGTGTGGACATATGATTAGAAGGGGTAGACTAGTAAGGAGGATTAAGATATGGAGCATGGATGGGGAATTATAATAGGAGTATTGGGATGGGAAGATTGATTGGGATAAGAGAATGTGGGTGGTGGATAAGAAAATGATGTAGAGGAAGGATATGATGGAGATGCAGGCGAGGAAGATAATGGATATCCCTTGTCAAAGGTAGCATAAGGAGTGTTATTAGGTGTGGATGGATACATAATGGGATAGCTCAGAGAGGTGATTGGATTTTGGATGACACTTGGGGAAAGCTTTCTAGAAATGATAGCATCAAGGGGATCTATGTCATATACATCTTGATCAACAAGACTTTTTCTATAGTCATCAACGTAATTAGGATTCCCCTTGACAACTATTTTTGGTTGCATTGATGGAGGATAAGGATTCATGATGTTAGATGTGATGGATACAAATTGAAAGGATGGGAATAGACAATTAGAAGGAAAGAAAATATGATGAAAAGGCAAAGATTTGTTTTGATATCAGAAGATCTTGGATGTAGGTGGACTAAAGCTTAGATTGGAATTTAAGCTCAGATTGGGATTGGATCAAAGATACGATTAGGATGATTGGAGGATGTGATGGGATTAGACTGGATAAGATTGATTGATGAGACAATTTGATAAGATTAGATGATGGATTAGATAGGATGATGAAAGGGATTCTAAACCACATTCAAAGATCACCCTAGGTGACTTAAGGCATTGATTGATTAGATAAAAGGATAAATAGATGATTGAGGCACCAAATCCACCTTGAGATTGAAAGCGGATTGATTGGGACAAAGATGATAACTGTCTCAAGATGGGTGAAAATCTTGAGCAGATGTGAGTGATGTCGATCGAATGCAGACACCTAAGTTAATTTGGATAATAACCTCTAAAACAAAGTTTAGGGGATTTGGATCAACAAAACAATGATGGATACGTAACCTAGAGTCATTCTAAGATGTACCTATTTGATTTAGATGATGAATGGATGACCTGTAGATGGACTGAAGTGAAGATCACTGGTGAATGGAAGATGAAAATAGACTAGAGGGAAAGGTTTCCTATCCACTAGGTCTAGTTGCCTATGTCTAGGGCGTGGTCACCTATCTAGTTTTTGGACTCTTAGAACAGTTAGAAAACCCTCATAATAGGTAGACAAATTTGCAGAATAGTTAGAAAAATACTCAAAATTAGGAGACAGATGCTTGAAACAAGAGAATGGGTGCTCATAACGAGGAAAGGGATGAATGAAATGGTAAACTGACTCTTAGAATGAGGAGATGAAAGCTCAAAATGGATGAGTAGATACTCAGAATGAGGAAATGGATGCTTGAAAGGGGAGATTGACTCTCAAATGGATTGACTGAGTAGGAGATGAGATTAGCTATTCAGGGAATAAATTCACCCAACTTGATAGAGAAACTTACTCAAGAAGGTGGCACATGCCTATTCACTAAAAATGGGCGAAAACAATGGAAGACGATAGAAAAAAGTTGAAAAAATGACTTAGATGGAAGATGGGATTGGTTGTTTTTGGAGCCAAATCACCCATACAAGGGGCACATCTGCCCAAATAAAGAGCAAGGTTTCCCAACCTAAGAGCACAATCACCATTTCTGAAGAACGGGCAAGAACGACAAAAAATGACAAAGAACGACTGACAAAATAGTCAAAAAAGCAAGCAAAACACTCGTTTTAGGGCCTGGTTACTCCTCTATAGGTCTTGGCCACCCCTATTGAGGGTATGGTCACCCATATAGGGGTCAAAGCCACCTATTCTAGGGAATAGGCGAGAACGATCGAAAACGAGAAAGAATGATGACAAAACGGATGAAAAAGCAAGCAAAAATGCCCATTTCAGGGCCTAGTTGCCCCTTTGCAAGTATTAGCCAGCCTTGTTGAGGGTGTAGTCATTCAACTAGAGGGAAAGGATGTCTATTCTATGGAATGAGCAAGAACAATAAAAAATGACAAAGAATGATGACAAAATAGACAAAAAAAAGCAAAATTGCCCGTTTAAGGACCTGGTCGCCCCTCTACAGGTCGTGGCTACCCCTATTGAGGGAATGGTCATCTAACTAGAGTGAAAGGTCACCTATTCTAGGGAATAGGTGAGAAAGATCGAAAATGACATAGAACAATTGACAAAACGATGAAACGGGTTCCCCGAACAACACAATGGGTTCCCTGAACGATGAGATGGGTTCCCCAAATGAAAAAATAGATTGAATGAATTATCTAAATGGACTATTGAGTTCATGGAACAAGGGAATAGACTCATGGATGCACAAAATGAGCAAAATAACTGGTGGAATGACTGAATGGGAGGCGGGAATGACCGTTTAAGATGCAAAAACAACTGTTTGGGTGTGGCCACCCCTCTTCAGGTTGTGGTCGCCCCTCCTAGGGCATGGTTGCCCCTCTTAGGGCCTAGTTTCCCCTTGACTGGGCCTAGTCACCCATTTGAGTGAAAGATGAATAATTTTGACTCAAACAGATTGGAAAATGACTTAGACAGAGGGCAAGGTCGCCCCTCTTGGGGTCGAGGTCCCCCTTGTTTAGGTTGTGGTTGCCCCTGTTGACAAAAATGAACTTGAATTAGGAAAAATGACTATGGAAAAGGATAAAAAACATCGCAAAAAATAAGAGAAAGGTATGGTTGACTCGACTGATAAGATATGCATTAGTTTTGCACAAAAAAGATAGTTCAAACTACACAATCCTAAGATTAGTATGAAGGGTAAGGCCAACACGGTCCTCTAACTATGCTAAACAAGGCGATCTAGGGAGTCCTCGATATATGCTTGGTATGTGAGGCACAACCATGAATAGTAGCCCATCACAAGCGTGAGTTGGGAACCTTAGTGAGATACTGAAGGCTCAGACCAACTCTTCACGTCTATCTAGGTATCACCCTAGCTTCAATACTCTGCTAGACATGACATGACTGGATTGGGGTACAACTTTGGCTCTCCCCCCTTTATATACCCCACTGGTACATGTGGTTGGGATCTTCCCTTGGGGTGATGAAATCCCCAAGTAGGTTCCACTAAGAAGAGAATGCTAACCATTTTTGGCTACTCCCCAGGCTCACAAGAAGTGCAAGGGGAAAGCTTGAACGATGTAACGCTCCCTTGGGTAACACAAAGGACTTAAGTAAGATATGATTTCTCTTCACCCAAGATTTCCAAATGGTGCAAGGGGATTAGATACATCAATATCTTACTTACAAACAAAGCACACAATGTATTGACTCCCCTACTTAGACTATGTGCCTAATTAGTGCAAAAATGAAAGCAAACAACTAACTAAATATCTTGGTCCTTTTGTCTTGCAACAAACGTGTTAGTAGTTTAACCTTTGGTATTCGTTAAGCATGAATTAACTATACAAATTTTAGTAAAAACCACCACAATCACCAAAAAAATGAGTTAGGGGGTCAGTATTAATCAAAACGATAGAAAATGGGCCTTGAAAATGACTTAAAACACTATTTTTACCTCAATCAGCTTTGTTTGGGCCTGGCCACCCCTCTATAGGTCCTGGCCGCCCCTCTATAGGTCTTGGCCATGCCTCTTAGGGCCTGAATACCCCTCTAAGGTCTTGGATGCCCCTCTGTAGGTCTTGGTCGCCCCTCTAGTCAAAACAAATAGCTAAACTGTAGTTCAATCTTAGACAGGCGTCTGTGTCTGGGCCTAGTCGCCCCTCTGTAGGGCTTGGTCACCTTTGTCAGGGCTTGGTCACCTCTGTCAAGGCTTGGCAGCCCCTCTGTGTCACTTGAACCTTCAAAATGTAAAAAAAAACAACAAACATGAGAGTAAAAAGGACCCATTTGTGGGTCCCACCAGATGTGCCAAAAATTTGTGCATGTGTTTTTTACTTTTAAATATGTAATGCAAACTAAAAATGCAATGTAAAGAACACAAGACCACCTCAAGATTAGCCTAAGTTGAACACAAACAAAAGAACAATAAAACACTGATTATACCTTTGCTTGTGTTGATCTCCTTGGTTGGCCCTTGGTTGAAGATTGGATATGTGCTCCTTTGATGGCAATATGATGAAAAGTGGATGCAAGGTGGTGTGGATGCAATGAAGGATGTGGGTATGTAATAAAAGCTTAAGGATTCTACAATGGAGGATGAACATGAACTTAAATGTAAATGCAATGGTGAGTTGAGGACTCACAAGCCCTCACATCTTTCCATGTGGAGGATGGAGTGTCCAAAGGACACGGTGAGATGTAAAGGGTATAAATGATGTGGAAGAAGAACAAGTACTTTTGTATGGGATTGATGTGACCTCTCAATGATCACATGGGGAAGAAGAGATTCCTTGGAGGAATAAAATGGAATTTAAAACTCCATGATTGGGGATATCTTAAGGATAAAACAAGGTTCCCAAAAAGGGAGCTGAGAAGTACCTTGGCTAAGAAAAGGTTCTTATAATAGAAGGTTCCTAACCCATGTGACTGATGTGACTTTTCAATGATCACATGGGGAAGAGGAGAATCCCTAGAGGAATAAAAAGTGAATTTTAAATTCACATGGGGAAGATAAAAAGGAATTAAAAATTCCTTGGGGAATGAGAGAGTTGGCCAAGATGCTGATTGGATTAGCTAATTAGTGATTAGAAGACACTTAGTGGTTAATGAATATTAGAAGCCAACTTGCAAAAGTTGGAGGATGTGACACATCCTAATCAAGGATTAGACATGTGCACATCCCTAATGATGAGATTAAGAGGTGGATTAGGATTAAGGAAAAGTGATGGAGGATGTGACATGTGAGGAATTAAATACATGTATTATTTATTTAATTCTTTGAGGATAAAGGGTAAGGTATTTAATTATTTAACTAAACACCTTAGGGATTTAAAAGAATTAGGGGCATTAATTAAATAATAGAAATATTACTTAATTGATGCGATTAAGAGGATATTAGATGAAAAGGGACAAATTTGGACAAATAGTAAGCATCCAAATTTAGGTGTCTACAATTCCTTTATGGAGAATATGTGAGAAAGGATGGATCTTGTCTGATAGTTGCACTATGAACCTTCGAATGGACCGCAACCTTCCTTGTAACCCTCCCATCTATTTCAATGTTTGCAATGGTTCCATGTCTAGGATAGGTTTTACCTTTGTTAGATCAATTTATATCCCTCTTTGTGATACGATGTAGCCAAGAAGCTTCCCTGATGCAACCCGAAAGACAATTTTTTTGGTTTAGCCGTATCTTATACTCTTCAAGCTTTTCGAAGATGGTTCTGAATATTTCTATGTAATCACTCTTTTTCTTGGACTTGGCCAAAATATCATCCACATAGTCTTTGACTGTTTTGTGGATCATGTCATGAAAGATGAGGGTCATTGATTTTTGATAGGTTGATCTTGCATTCTTCAACCCAAGTGGCATCATGTTCCAATAGTATGTTCCCAATGGACAAGTGAATGCAGTTTTGTGTTGATCATCCTTGGCGATCATGATTTGATTATAGCCTAAAAAATCATCCATGAGTGATAGCATTTCATGCCCAACTATTAGATCCACGATGATTTCGATGTTAGGAAGAGGGAAATCATCCTTCGGGCATGCCTTGTTCAAGTCTATGAAATCCATGCATATTTTGATGCCCCCTGAAGACTAGTACTGGGTTCGAAACCCACTTAGGATAAGCTATTGGTAAGATGAATCCAACGTCAAGAATATTTTCTAACTAAATTTTTACCAAGAGTATTATTTGAGGATGCATCATCCATAATTTTTGCTTCACTGTTTACCTTTAGGTTAGACTGCTAAATGATGTACAACCACCTCTGGATCGAGCCCTAACATATCTATGTATGACCATGCAAAGTTGGTTCTTCGTTCTTTCAAGAATGCTGCTAGGTTTTTATGTTCTTCATCCAACAAGGATTCGACATAGAAAGTGATCTTGGGTGCTTCTTTTGTTCCCACATTGACTGGAGTGGCCTTTTTTGCTAGCATTGTTGACTTCTCTGGATGCATTGCACTAAGGGGGAGATTGAATCCCTCATCCTTGGGCACCTCAAAGAGGTTTTCACCCTCAGATAAATCCTTTCTTTTTACTATTTTAGGATTAGAAAGTGCCACAGTGTGGTTTTCACTTAAAGATCTACATGTTAGTTGCATGTTGTCCATTTTGCGACTAAAGGATTCAATCATCCCCCCATAGTACTCTCCTATTTCTATCTCTATATCAAAACCATCCTTGTGATCTAACCATGGTAAGTTGTCGTGGAGTCACATGAATTATGAGATTGCTTCATCGTTTTCAAATAAATCTAGAATCAGTGGTCCTTGTTCCCAGTCAATGAGTTGTGGGTATACTAGGCTTATTTCAGTGGTTTGATCATTAGGGGTGAATGATGTTGTGGATATCATGAAGAGAGAGTTATTCTCAAATAGTTTAGCAACATCGAGGGGGAAGTCATATAGGGTTGTGTCATGGGATGTTGGTAACCAAGAGGAAGCCTCAACCCTTTTAGTGGAAGTACCTTTTCCAATAAGGGTAACCTTGCTAGGAGTACATCCTAAGCCGAGATTCTTTGGATATTTCTCAGGAACGATGGGTTCTAGCAAATCATTGTCATTTTTTCCTAGTTTCTCATTCTTGTTATAGCCCCAAATCTTCATTAGCTGCAAGCCTTTTTTTCATCTTCCATCAAAAGAATAGGGACAATTCATTCATCTTGATATAGCAATTTAGAGACATATTCCTCATTGACATCTTCTTTGTTCAAATCCCCCCACTTGGTGAAGGTGGTAGCTTCCATCTTGATTATTTCAAAGACTTTGTTTCTAGATGTGGACCTCCCATGAGATTTGGGAGAAAGAGGTAGCTCTCCCAACACAAAAGTATCCTTCATTAGTTTATAGTTTCCACAACCATCATCTTGGATTACTACTTTGATGTCAAGAATGTTCTGCACAATGAGTGTTTTTACTTCTAAGGTAGATGCAAGGGATGACATGTCAACAAATGAGGAGGATGGTGTAGCCCCTTCATCATTTTTAGGGATCTATGATATCTTGTAAAACTTGGCCTCAAGGTTCTTGCAGTAGTAAAAAGGCTTAGGATATCCATGGATGGTAACTCTTTTCCCTCAAAAGGAAACTTTACACATTGATGGTAGGTCAAAGCTACAACTTTCAAGGCATGGATCCATGGTCAACAAAGAAGGATGTTGTAGGGGAGATCAAGGTCTAGCACTTGGCATGTAGTTTCTACAATGATAGGTTCTACTTGGATGGGTAGTGTGATGATGCCTTGTGATACCCGCTCTTGATCGTCATATGCTTTGATGGTGGTACTCTTTGATTTCTCAATAGTATCCTTTGAATAGCCCAAGTTCTTGATCAAATGAAGGATGCAAATGTTTAGAATAGCACCTCCATCTACTAAGACTCTTTTTAAACTTTTTCTTATGAATAATGACCTCAAGGTGCAAAGCACAGTTATGAGATGGTTGCAATGGTAGGTCTTGTTTTGAGAAGGTGAGAAGATAATTAATGATATTCCATACCATAGATTGAAATTGTTGTATATCAATATCCTCGGTGATAGATGATGAAGATAAAGCTTTCTTTAAGATTTCCCCATGTGTGGGGGATAGCCTCAATAGTTCCAAGATTGATATTTCTATGGGGGTCTTCTCAAGCTAATCTAGGAAATTGTACTTTCGAGGGTTTGATGTAGCCAAAGTAGATTGTGCCCTAGATTGAGATGGGAATCCTTGGATGGTGAATTTACCATGTCATGTGGTGACTCCACACTCTGCACTAGGCCCTTTGATGGTGACAATGGCGATGACACTTTCACAAGAAGTGACTAGTACATTGGAATAGGTATGTTGCACGTTTGTGTAATCCTTAGCTTTTCCAGTGTTTTTTCCTTTACTATGATTTGGCATAGGGTTCTTGTATATATTAATATCTTGGTTGTTGACTGGTACTTCAACAAATATGTCTTCACTCTTGATAAGGTTTTAGATAATATTCTTGAGCCTCATACAATTTGATGCTTTGTGTCCTTTGATTTTGTGAAAGTCACAAAGATCCTTTTTGTTGTACTAGGGTGGTTTATCCTGTGGTTCTTAGTAGTTTTCAAAATTATGAAGCATTATTAGGTTTGACTCTACCAATTTCTTCATGATGGTTTCAATAGGTTCTGACAATTGTGTGTACTTGCATTTCAGATAGTTATTTCTGTTGGGTGTTTGTCAATGTTGCATTTCAGTGTTGTTGACCTAATTTTTCTATGATGGTATTGTTTGTTGCACAGTCAATTTAGATATTTGATTGTTGTTTGGCCTAAGATCACTTAGGACTACCTTAGCATCTACCACACCATCATTTTTTACATTATTATTCTTAGCCCAGACATGAGGCTTATCATTTGAATTGATTAATGGGTGGTTTCCTTTGTAGGATTCAGTATTTCCATATGAGATTAGAGATCTCTTGACGTTAAGGGATCTAGGGACAAGCTTTTCATAAGATGTAATGCACTGGATTTTCAATTGGAAGGATACATATGGATCTAGATTTTCTATGATGATCCCCACTTATTGCTCATCGGGAATTGGCCACTTTCTCTTGCTAGCCCTTTACCTCCATCGTTGTAAAAAATTGAAAAAATATTCTCCTTTGTTTTGTTTGAAAGTGTACAACTCTTCTAAGCTTATGTCCATGCCAAGATTAAAGGAGAGGTGATCTATGAATTTATTGGTGATTTCTTGGAAGGTTTTGATACTTGGAGGCAATTGAGAAAACCATTAGATGGTTGCTCCTATCAAGCTTCGTGGAAAGAGGCACATCAAATATGACTTATTGTAGGAAACCTCCATACACATAATGCCAAACTCTTTGATATGGTCAATAGGACTTCCTCTCTCTTTGTATTTATTGAATTTTGGGACATCAAAACAGGGAGGGAATGGTACCATTGTGATGTTTCGATCAAATGGATATGGGAATAGGTTTTGTGTATGGGGATTCTTCATTTTTCCCATTTGGATATCCTGCATTTCTTGTGTTAACACCTTAAGTTGCGATGCGACATCATCTTGTGGGTTTGGTGGAGGAACATACGTTGCATATTGTGGGATGACGAATGGGTTGTACATGGGATTATGATATGGTGAGGTATTGTATGGTGTGTATGATGGCATAGGATATTGTGAAGGTGATTGTGACATTGATGTATATGATCCTAATGTGTTTGGGTTGATGATGTTCTATTGAGGATTATAGTAGGAACCTTCTTGTTGTTGTTGTTGGGCATACTACTGAGCTAGTAAGGCTTGTTGTTATTGTTGGGCTGCAAGGGCTCGTTGTTGTGTTGCTAAGTCTGCTTGTTGTGCTTGTTTTCCTACTTGTTGTTGTTTCTACTAGGGCTTCTTGTTGTTGTTGTGTTGCTAGGGTTGCTTGTTGTTGTTGTTGTTGCTATTGTTGTGCTGCTAGGGTTGCTTGTTGTTGTTACTACTATTGGATGACTTGTTGATAAGCCTATTGATTGTTGTTGGGATTAGTTGGTTGTCAAGACATCTATGATGGGTTGATATTTTGTGCAGGTTGTAGGTTGTTGATGGGAGGTTGGGGGTTCCCTTGGTTTAACATTCCTTGAAAGATGGTGGATTTGGATGAAGGAATGTAAGTTTGAGGTCCCATTTGATTTTGCATGATGAGGGGGACCGTGGGGAAAGATGATGATGATACCATTAGGTATTGCGATGAAAATGACACATTAAGACCTTGGGCCTATTGATTGAAGGGTTCCCTTGATCAATGACTTAGTATAGGAAAACTACACTTGATCCATGAGGATTCAAAGTATAATTGAGCCACTAAACATCAATCCAATAAGATCATTCAATAAAAAAACTAAACTAGGAATCCATTAAAACTAACACATTAAATCATGAAAATTTCAAAAACACCCACTCTAATCCATTGAAACTTATCCTATTAGGCGAGTGGTGTCACATTTATGTGGAATGGTGACCCTTTCCCAATCCCATGGATAATGAGCTTGTTTCAATCAATTCTATTAAAGAGAATTGACGAAACTAATGAAAAATGTGTGATAAAA
Source organism: Sequoia sempervirens (assembly GCA_007258455.2). NCBI lineage: Eukaryota > Viridiplantae > Streptophyta > Pinopsida > Cupressales > Cupressaceae > Sequoia > Sequoia sempervirens. Next base: position 306,911,114 of record VDFB02000008.1, read on the forward strand.
CATGATATCAATGTTAAATTAACATGATGAATGCTAAGATGATCGATATGGGTGTAGGAAAATCTACTCTAAATGTATGCAAGCTTCAAAATATTAAAACCCTAATTACAAAATATGCTAAATGTATGCACCTATGTTATCATGGAAGCCATTAATGGAAGGTAAGCTAATATTATGCAAGAAATTAAGCTAAAAGGATGCTAAATAAGTGCTAAATATGAGTGCAAGGGAAAGTGATTTTAATAGCATAAGTTTTCTCTTTAAAAGATGGATCTATTTGTCTCCAAATAGTGAGCTATTTATAGGAGGAAAAATGAGAAATGAGGGGATAAGATTGAAAAAGCTAATCAATGGTCAATAAGGAAGGAAGATGGAGGCATGGGTAATGGAATCTAATCAATGGATGAGAATAAATGATCACATGGATCAAGACAAGAATCAAGGGTTCATATTCCTCCAAACAAACACACTTTCAAAACTTGCACAAGAAGTCTTGCTGAAAGTTTGTTGCAAGGAGGAATATTCCATTTTTTCAAATGAGTGAAGAAAGAGAATATTCTCAAAGAATATTCTCATGGGTGAGGAAAATCATATATTTAGTTAATTAAAACCAAATTAAATTGTGCAAAGGAATATTCCTTTTTAAGAGGAATGTGCAAAGGAGGAATATTCCCTTGCAAGTGGGAGGATTAGATTAATTAGTAATTAGATAATTGAATAAAGTTTCAATTATACAAATTAGGGGAATTAGATGTTATCCATTAAATTTTTAATTTCTTTAATGAAAAGGGTAAGTGATATGATATTTATTTAAATTAGGGTTATTTAATTAAATACGAGGACTTTAGGGATTAAATAAAATAATTTAATTTATTCAATTTAATAGGACGATATGTTAGTATGAAATGGGGTGAGTTCACCTAATCAGGTCAATTAGGTTAATAGATGAAAATGATGCAATTAATTAAATAGCTAGGAAAATTTAATCATTTAAGCAAAAAGAAGATGGATTTTAGGACATAATGATCTTAGTATATCTAATTCGAGTGCATGATATCATTCAAGATATTTTAAAGTGTCTACACTAGCTATTTCCTAGGCAAAAATTGGATATCTATTACTCATCCTCATGGTAACCTTGACAAGAGGAAAATGATTCTAAGATAAGATCCTCAATGTCAATTTATGTCCAAAATCTAAATCCTAAAAAAAAAACCAAATCCTTATCCTTGTATAAAATCCTTCATGACCTAAACCTTCACAAACCAATCAACCATCTAATAAGCAAAAATTCCTTATCCAAAAAACCTATGACATATCTCATATAGGGAATACTAGAAAAGGATCATAATTGATATAGAAATAACAAAGATGAGGAGTCTCGTGACATCCTCAATCTACTATCATCATCTTTTCATAAGTGCAAGTTTGTTATCATTAATAATTTGACATTAACCCATTGTCTATTAAGATTATTTGAGAGCCTCCTTTCACCATCCATATCCAAAGTCAAGTGTCAACATGTAAGCATATTATTGAAAATAGAGCTATCAATCCAAATCCTTATAAGAATGTACAAGATCCTATTAGAACTACCATCTCCATGAGTCAATCCATGTGGTAAGTTAAACATCAAATTTTGTGAGATCCATAAAATACATAAAATCCAAAATCCATAAGCATCATAAGGTCCAAAGACATTCCACTAGCCAAATAATGTTACTAGGGGAGCATATCAAAGGCCTAATTGATATAAGGGATATCAAAGCAAAGAAAATCACATCCATCTTGTTGAAGAAGCAATTAAGGCTATGTTAAGAGATTGTAGACACCTGGAATGTGACCTTAACCTAACCACACTTGACTTTACCTATCCTAATAATTAATTAAATAAATATTTTATTATTTATTTTATTATTTATTTAATTAATTAACATTTTCCCCTATCCTAATATTTAATTAAATAAATATTTATTATGAGTATACTAGTTTGTGTAATGGATTTCATCCAATTAAACTATTTTTTAGATTACATTTTAGTTTCAGATTATACTGATTATACTTTGTTGTAAATAATTTATGTATAGAATGAAAGCTTATATTTATGCTTATGATATAATGCTTGAAATTTGAAAGCTTGTAGGTATTTACAATGGTCAAAGAATAAATCTTAAAACCACTAACTTGTGGTTTTATAGGATGTGGATAGAAGAGATTATTATAAACTCTTTTCCTTTTTGTATGCTTTGTTTTTTATTCTTGTTTGATCACACATGAAAATGGACTAAAATTAATCTAAATGTTTTGATTTGGACATTAAAATCTACAAGAATCTTTTGATCATGAAGTTACACTTGCGTATGCTCTCCTTTCATGTCTTAGGACACTCTTGAGGATAAAAAATAAGTGATATTTTTTATTTTTAGAGAAGCTACCTAAGGATTTCATCATCCTAAGGGATGACCTCAACACTCATGTTTTGGTGGGATATATAAATTTGGGGGTGAATCAAAAGACACATCCATTGGAAAAGGTAATTTATTGTTTCAATTAAGCACATAAGAATTTTATACCATGGGACATGGAGGAGAGTGGGTTATCCTTTCAAACCAAGTCATTAGACACATCCTTTCTCCATTTCACAAAACTAGGCCTCACATACCCTTGTGGTAAATCAAGGATTCCCTTAGAAAACCCTATTTAGCCTAGCTCAATACCATCAATTATCTTTTTTCATTGTGTATTGACTAATAACTAGTTAGGTTTGAGAAACTAGTCACATTTTAATTTCAATTATGAAAGAGAGTTAATTTTAGTAAAATACTTGGCCTCCACAGTAAGGGGTGTATAGGTGGTACAGGACCTTGTGTTGCCTAACTATCCCTTGCTTTTAATAGATAGTATATTTATGAGCCCACAAGAATTGGTAATCCTTAATTGAATAATTTAGGCTTGTTAATGTGCTTTCATTGCTTGGTGTTGTGAATACCCTACTATTTTTTGTACACCTTAAAACAAAAAAAAACAAAAAAAATGAAAAAAAAAAACAAGCATCATGGCTCCATCTTTTGATGAGTTTATCAACCAATCTAAAAATTTATTTCATGATGATGATAGTAGTCCTTTTAATCAATAAGTATGATCCATTTGAACATGATAATGATGATAATAGTCTTGTAGACCATGATGAGTATACCCAAGACTCCTTTGATGACATTTTTATGATAAAGTGTTCTATATGCTTTGATCTACCAATCATGAATAATCAAGAGCTTTCAAACCAGGACCATGCTAATATTAGCTATTTCCTAGGCCAAAATTAGAAATCTATTACTCATCCTCATGGTAACCTTGAAAAGGGAAAAACCATTCTAAGACAAATCCTCAATGCCAATTTATGTCCAAACTATAAATCCTCAAAAATAGAACCAAATCCTTATCCTTGTATAATATCCTTCATGACCTAAACCTTCACAAATGAATCAACCATCTAATAAGAAATAATTCCTTATCCAAACAACCTATGATGAATCTCATCTAAAGAATACTAGAAAAGGATGATAATTGACATAGAAAGAAAAAATATGAGTCTTATGACACCCTCAATCTACTACCATCATCTTTTCATAAGTGAAAGTTTGTTATCATTAATAACTTGGCATTAACTCGTTGTCTATTAAGATTATTTGAGAGCCTCCTATCACCATCAATATCCAAATTCAAGTGTCATTGTGTAAAAATATTATTGAAAAGAGAGCTATCAATTCAAATCCTTATAAGAATGTACAAGATCCTATTAGAACTACCATCTCCATGAATCAACCCATGTGGTAAGTTAAACATAAAAAAATTGTGAGATTCATAAAATACATAAAACCCAAAATCCATAACATCATAAGGTCCAAAGACATTCCACAAGTTGAAGAATGCTACTAGGGGAGCATATAAAAGGCCTAATTGATAAGGGATATCAAAGCAAATAAAATCACATCCATCTTGTCTAACAAGCAATTAAGGCTATGTTAAGAGATTATAGACACCTGAAATGTGACCTTAAGCTAACCACTCTTGACTTTACCTATCCTAATATTTTTTTTTGATACGTAAGTGAAGTTTAATTGACTAAATTTAAGAATTACATCAATGGCCAACCATGACTAACTTGCTACCATGCATCAAAAATGAACAATGTACATCTACATTCTAAGTTGCAATTTGCCCACCAGATTTTGTGTGAGTACGCAGTTGCAATTTAATCCTATTTAGCTATGTGTTGAGAGTTTTCTTTGTCTTATTTTGTACCTCTTACCAATCCTCCCCAACCTCTTTCACTTGCATTTTTATGTGGTCCTTGATCTACGATATTGCTAGTGTTGTGCTCCCACCAAACATAGTAGAATTTTTCTTGTCACTTTTTGGAGAAGCTATGGTAATTGGGTTCAATTCCACGATCTGAGGACTATCTTTTGAAGAGATACCTAAATGTTGAGGTTGTATTTGAGCTACAATTGCATATATGCCAAGATTCATAGCTTTATGTGCTTCACCATTTCCCACCTCATCCCTTGGGGAAGAATCAAACACCTTTCCCTCATTCACCTTTGATGAAGTTGTGACCATGTAATGACGAGGTTTGGCATCAACCCACCAAAAATGTTGGGTCAATAATTTTAATGCTTCTAGGGAAAGAATTGGACACATGAATTGTTTCAAAACACTTCCTGCATCAGAAGGGTAAACCTTTGTAGTCAAGGAGTTGCATCCAGTTGCGATCAACAAACTTGAATGTGATATATGTAGGAAGATCTCTTGTGACATCCATATCAACCAGGATGTGAGAAAAAGTTGTGGGTGAAATTGGTTGTGTTTGAATCCTTAGAAAGAAAGCATCCCCTAGAATCCCTAATCGCACAGAAGCACTCAACAAACCATAATTGTAACAAAAGATTTAGAAGGCAGATCCAAACTGATTTAACAAAGAAAGTAGCAATAGCAGGGTTAAAATATAGAAACCATGGTTTGAGAAGGAGAATGCTTTGCCCCCAACAACATTTTTCTTGCAGAATGGCATCCCTATCCCGAATTTAATAAAAAACCACAATAAAAATCCTTGAGCATAAGGGTAGAATTCTAAGTTACCTCAGAGCATGGGCCCCCATGCTAATGAGATCTAGTCATGTAAATTTGGTAATTTTGGCTAGAGGCAATTGAATTGACCAATCAGTCCATTGGAAGTAATTTTTTTTCACCAGTGTTGACCTTCTTTTTGAGTTTCTCTGAAAAGACCTGACCAGGGGAGGAGGGAGCTTTTCAAATGTAGGATTTTTGGCTATTCTTGGAGATCCCCTACACATTAAAATCTAAGCTATCCTTCAGTGGCCAAGCATTCCAGGCAACTGATTTGAATTTCCTTTGTTTTGGGCTAACAAGTATATCCCAAAAGGACAGGCTTAACCCAGGCTTTGAGTCCATAGAACCTTGAGATGAAATGACAAGTTGAAGAGATATAGTTTCTCCCTTGGAATTTTTTGTGCTTTGAAATTCTGAAACCCTAACCAAATTAGGGTACACTAATGAGGGCATTGATAAAATGGGAGCACCACCATGAGAAGGAACCTTTTCCCATGCAATCAAAGAGCCAACCAATGTTGGAGAAGTGGCAAAGGTAGCAATAGCAAGGACATTGTGAGCCTTATTGAACTTGTAGTCTGAATGCTTTCCCAAAGATAGTGCACAGGGAAAATCTATTCTAGCAAAAGGTAATGCAAAAAGGGGAAGCGATTCGGTAGCCAAAGAAATTGTATCCCCTTCACCATCCAATGCAACGAAGGTATTGCCCTTACAAACATCTACATTCGACAAAGCAGAAAAAGTGTGAACATGCGCAACTCATGGAATTGTGGAAGTGATTACCTATCCTAATATTTAGTTAAATAAATATTTATTATTTATTTAATTACTTTAACCTTTTCCCCTATCTTAATATTTAATTATTTAGCTAATTAATTTAATATTTTTCCCTTATCCTCGTATTTAAATAAATAAATAAATAAATAATTTTATCCATTACCCTCATCCATCACCTTTAGTTAAATAAATTTTATACATTTATTTAATTAAGTCCAGCCTTATCCCAAATTCTTGAGTTAAATTAATTAACTAATTCTCAATTAATTAATTTAGGCTAATTAATGCCCGTTCCCCTTTTCTTCCAATATTTAATTCACCTTTATCCTCCTTGTTCATTTAATCCTATCCCTTTATCTTTTTCACATAGATCATAATTTAATTTTGTCCTCATTGACAAGTGTTCCCTTCACATGTCTAACTAACTCCTTGTTTAGATTCATTGAGCATAGACACCCAACCAAAAGTCAAACTAATTTACCATCGCATCCCTTCATTTAATATCCCACTTCTTAATCCTAGACATCCACATAAATATGTTTCCCTAATTCTAGTCGTAAAGCTAGCCCTTCTCCCTCATGTGACACTTTCCATATGATTACAACTTTGATCCAAGGCCTAATCCTCATTCAATCATAGTCATCCATCAATCAATGCATCTTGATCCTTGATTTCTCTCATGAAAATTCTATGAGCTAGAGGCCTTCCATCCCATTTACAATCATATAATCTTAAGCTAATGTTATGCTATTGAAATTCATATTGAATCATCTTGATCATATCATCATGCTATTACAATCATGAGCAACCAAATCCAAGCTATCAACACATCAACATACTACACTCAATGTTTTAAGGTTTGCATGTATTTGGTTTGATATAGGCTAGATTATATGCATATTTCATTTATATCATTTGCATGCTCTCCTCTTTCACCCTAATGTGATCTTTAATATTATACATAAGTGGTCTTGTTTTCTTTTTTAGGGGGCCTACCTACATATTTAATCACCCTAGGGGATGACCTCAAATCCTGTGTTTTGACAAAGTATAAAGAGTTGGGGGTGAATCAAAATACACAGCTCTTGGAAGTAGAATATTGTCAATATGGGCTAATCCTCTAAGAACTTTATACCTTAGATAAGTGAAGGTGGAGAGTGGGTTACCCTTTGATCCTGACTATTTTGTAGTATCCCCTTTCGTCTACAGATTAGGCCTCATGTACCCTTGTGGTATATAGATGATACCCCTAGTTGATGTTGTAAAGCCTAGTTAAAACATTTTTGGCCATCTTTCTTGTGGTGCCTAGTGCCTACAAGGATTGAAAATATCACTTGAGTTAGGCTTGATAATGTGTCTTATATGTTTGAATGTTTAGATCACATTCCATACTTGAATCCAAAAGGGGACCCTTATCCAAATTGGGCCATAGGGTTTTATATTTTTGTATTATTTTCATTTGTATTTTAATTCTTAATCATAAAATAAAAAAAAAATAAAAAATAAAAACCCAAAATCAAAACACTTCAAAAACAAACAAGTCTAGGTGTCCTCCAAGTCAAATTATCCATGTCATATCCAAGTCAAACCAATCATCCCATATTAGTCATTATAATTATTCATAATCATCTCTTATCTCATCATAATCATCCCTTCTTATCCTAATAATCTCTTTGTATCCTAATCATTCATTTCCATTCTAATTATCACTTCTAATACTAATCATCTATCTCCAATCCTAATCATTATTTTCTATCCTAATAATTCTTCCTCATCTAATCCATTCCTATTCATCATAATCATATCATCCCATTTCCTCCAAAATCATTCTAATCATCCCCCAAAATCATTAAACCTATCTCCCTCATCTCCATCTCAATCATCCCCATCCTAATAATCTATAATAATTATAATTATCCCTAATCCCATCCTAGTCATCCTATTCCATCCTAATCATCCCTCATATCATCCTAATAATATTAACCTAATCCTCTTATCTTATCATTCCTAATCATCTTAATCACTTTATCATAATCATTTTACCTATCCCCCTCATTTCATCCTAATTATCCCATCCCAATCCTCCATAATCATTCTAATAATCCCCCTAATCTCTCCAATCATCCATATTGTCCTAATCATCCCCAATAATATTATCCATCTCATCAAAAATATCTAATTCATCTCAAATATATCCCTAATACATTCTTAATCCATCATTTAGGACCCTAAGATTAATAATTTTTTCTAATCAAATCAAGGTCCTAGTCCTTATCCTAATCATCATCCATTCATTAATCCCCCCCATAATACACATCAAAATCCTCCTTTCTTAATCCAATTTCATCATTAATCTTGGTCCTAATACCCTTTATCCATCATCATCTTAATCCAATACCCTTATCCAAATAATCCCATTCCAAACAAATCTTAATCTAATCTATCTAACACTCATCCAAATTCAATCACCCATTATTCATCTATCTATCTCAACCATACATCTAATCCCTAATCCTTAATCAAAAATCATCATTTGAACATAAAAATTTAGTTAAGGACTTAATCTCATTTATACCCCATATCTTTTCATCATCATCCAAATCCTTCACCCAAGGATCCTATCCTTAATCCACTATCATCCAATTCAAATCCAATCTCCCAGTAAAAAATCAAGACCTTTAGTTGGTTTCATCTTTAATCCAAACTTGCTTAAGAACACCAGTCTATCTTAAGTATAGTCATCAAATCCCATTAATTCCTACTTAATAACTTTTCCTATCTTAAGTAGAAATTAAATCCAATAAACTCTTGCTTAAGAATACGAGTCTATCTTAAGTGTAGAGAATCATACTTAATCAAATCAAATAATATTAAGGTCTTGACATTTGATCCCAAAATCTAATTTCATTCTCCATCTTCATTCTTAGGCCCTATTCCTATAATCTCCAATCCACTTTTTAATCCCTCATCTTAATTTTCACTCTCATCCAATAATAAATCCAAAAACTTCCTCTTCTAACCAATCCCCTACCATGTCTAACCATCTAATTTATCCTCTATCCAATCTAATACATTTTAATCCATCATGATCCATTACAAACCAATCCCACATCATGAACCCATTATGTATAGTAAAAATTACACTTTAAATGCAAGGAAAAAGAAATTAAACCAAGCAAAATGTAAAATTCAAGAAGACACTCAGATTAAGGCTAAATAGCTCATACCTGCTCCAAATTGGATGAAAATGGAGTTGTTGACGAGCTAAATTTAATTATTGACCCTTTGATAACAATATGATGTGTTCTCTAGAGTGATTTTGGCAACATAACTGTAGAATTTTTTCTCATTTGTGTGATTTCTCAAGTGCTCAAGGTTGCATGGTAATGGATGAAATTGCAAAATGACTAAGTGTAGTCATTAGAAAGGAATAGGAGAGAATGGATAGCTAGGATTAGATCTTGGAGAATGGAGTCATCTCAACACACATGGTAGTGGAAAGTGTCACCATGAGAGGGGATGAGAGGAAAGAGGGTTGTTTGCAAGTACCATGGGAGTATGGGTAAGATCTCCCTTATAAAGGGATTTCTTGTCCAATATTCCCAAATAATTAGGAAGATGTGACAAGGAATTAAAAATTCCTTGAGGGTATGTGTTGCTTCTCCAAAAGGAGAAAGCATTAACAATGAGAGGACAAAGGATAGGTTCCATAAATGACAAGTAAATTAGATTTTCTTAATCAAGGGATTAGATTGTGCAAATGATTAGGTTAGGTGGAGGATTAGGTTAATGGAGGAGGATTAAGGAGCCACTTGCAAACGTTGGAAGATGTGACACCTCCTAATCACAAATTAGGAATGTACACATCCCTAATGATGGGATTAGGCAAGTGGATTAGGATTAGGGGTAGAATTATGGAGGATGTGACTAGGAGAAATAAAGTGGGGAGGAATTAAATATTAAATAAATTGGTCTATTTATCTAATTTAACGAAGGGTAAAGTAGTAAAGTGTTTATTTTTTAATTAAATACCTTAGGGATTTAGAGGACTTTAGGAGATTTGGAAATATTAATTAAATAATAGAAATATTATTTAATCAATGTAGGTAGGAAGAGACGAGAGACAAAAAATAAATAAATTTGACCAAATACAAGTGGTAAAATTTGGGTGTCTACATTTTGCCCCTCTTACAAATTTTGTTAAAATGATGTTTTGAAGAAAAATAACATATATCCAACTCAATAGAAGAAAACAAGTGATGAGATGCCCCAACATGGAGGAAAAGATGGCATGGAAGGAAAAGCAAAATATGGGAAAAAGGGGCCCAAGCAACATCTCGATAGAGGAAAAAGAAAGGTACTAGTAGGACTTGGTGAAAAATGATGAAGAATGGTGAAAGAATAGAGGAAAATAGAGTTATGGGGAGAAAATGGGAGTGAAAAGAAGAAACTAGGGTTAATGGGTTAATTATGGTAAATTACCATTTATTTTTACCCTAATCATTCAAGCAATTTAAGAGAATAGATAGAGAAAAATGCCACATAAATGAAGCATTCCACATTGGATTGACGCAATGAGGGTGCAAGTGTAGAGAGGAGAGTGTAGTGCCCAAGTATGACCTTTCACTTTATTTTGTGTTTTTTTGCATTTATTAGGGGTCAAAGTCCATGAACAAGTAGATGCATCCTAGATGGGTGGATCTGTTAGCACATGGGTGGACATGTCAAAAGGTAGTTGTGGTTGGGGATGGGTGGATGTGCCTATAGATAGGTGGATCTACCAAAGGACAGGTGGATTTGTTAATGGGAAGATCCATAGCTAGATAGGTGGATAGGGAAAAGGGATGAATTTTATTCAGAGGCAGATCTGCAATTACATAGGTGGATGTGTGTTCGATCACAAGGGAAAATGCATAGGGGGAAAGGAAAATATGTCTCGGCTATACAGGGGCAGATCCACAAATGAATAGGTGGATGAACAAAGTGGGTAGATGTACTTGAGAAGGGGGGGATCTACGAAGGGGTAGATCTACTCAAGAATAGGTGGATGTGCATTCATCCATAGTGGAAGATACATGAGAATATAGGTAGATCCATGACTCGATGGGTGGATGTGATCCAACTTGCAGGGGTAGATGCACATGGGGAAGGGTGGATCTTCTAAGGGGTGGTTTCACTCTATGGATGGGAAAATGTGTCGAAAAGGAAAATCCAACAAATAGAAAAAAAAAGTAAGAATAATTTTGTTAGAGAGAAGGACCTGACATGTGAATTGGTGGATGTAGAGCACACCGAGTCTATGAATTTGAGAGTGGTGGCCAGTGGCATTGTAACTGGTGAGGGGGTTTGGAGTGGATTAATAAGTGATGTTTGACGCATGTGGATTGACCTGTGTAGCATATATTCCCATGCTAACAATGTTGGTGGAGTGTTGGAGCTTAGAGACCTATACATTCCACCTCCCCATGGGGTAAATGATAGTCACTCTCAAGGATATGTGGCGAATTTTGCAACTGTCGATTTGAGGGGTGAGGGTGGAGGCATCTATTGTGCATGAAATGTTGCATCTTTTAGAGGCTATATTTGGTAGGATAGAATTTTCATGCAAAGGATGAGCATTGGATGTGGATGGATGTAGGGAGATAGTGCCAGGGATGGCACTCTACTTATGTGGATTGATTAGTGGGGTGTTGCTACTTGATCAAAGTGGACGCTTATTTAGTTTGACATTGGTAGAGGTTGTGTTGGATATGGTGAGATGATCATGGAGGTCTCCATTGGAAGCCTTCCTACTGACTCAGTTGTACCAAGACATGCATGTGGTGTGCTATTAGAGGGGGGTCAGCTTTACTCATATCACACTCCTTTAGGTATGGGTCTGGGAGCATATCTAGGTAACAAGGCCATTCAAAGAGAGATCAAATAGGGAAGTAGATGAGTCATTAGTGTTCACTTGGAGGAGTGTGTTGCATTATGCTAACATCAAGAGCATGGCTCTATGGAGGAGGAGGATGGACGAGTTGGATGATGGAGATATTGTGTGGAGATTGTACAGGGAGATGTAGGACTAGGATAAGGATGAGGTATACTATAGATACATGTTTGGGACATGCTACTTGATTGGATGGAAATGTTTCCTCATAGGGTATATAGGCCTGATAGGATGACATGCCAATTCGATTTGGTTTAGGATATTATAAAGTCGGAGGAGAGGTTTTTCATGGGTATCTAGGGAGATAGGAGTATGGGGATTATTGATTGGATAGAGAGTGGCTATAACATCATGGAGGGACTAGGTAAAGGTTCGATAGGATTGGAGAGGACGGGTGGATGATATAGGACTTACCTAAAGGAATTTCAAGTGGTGGAGGGGAAGGAGGCCAAAGGAAGTGATGTCTTTGAGAGGACATGAAATGGGTGTTAGATTAGTGAAAATGATGCAAGTGGAGGTAGTGTTGGTATGTGGTGACTGATCATGCTATACTGTACACCTCGACATGTAAGGAGAAACTAGTGTGTAGATTGAAGAAAAGTTTATATAGCTTAAATCAAGCACCTCAACAATGGTACTTGAAATTTGATAGTTTTATTGCTGAGCAAGGATACAATAGGTGTAATTCTAACCATTGTGTTTATTTTAAGAGTTTGGATAATGACAACTACATTATTGTATGTTTATATGTTGATGACATGCTTGTAGCGGGGTCTAACATGGATCAAATAAGTGAGTTGAAACAACAGTTAGCAAAATATTTTTCTATGAAGGATTTGGGGGAAGCAAAACAAATCCTTGGTATGAAAATTTGTAGAGATAGGAAAAATAGAAAATTGTTTTTTATCTCAACCTGGTTATGTTGAAAAGGTGTTGCAGAGATTTCATATGGAGAATGAAAAAGTTGTCAGCACACCTTTGCCCAGTCATGTCAAATTGACTAAGGATATGTGTCCAAAGACACAAGAGGAGGAAGAAAAAATGTCCAAGGTACCATATGCTTCAGTTGTAGGCAGTTTAATGTACGCCATGGTATGCACGAGACCAGATATTGCACATGTCATAGGAGTTGTTAGTAGGTATTTGAGTCATCCTGAAGTTGAGCATTGGAATGTGGTGAAATGGATTCTCAGGTGCTTGAGAGTTACATCCAATAAGTGTTTATGTTTTGGGGGCTCTAATACTGATTTAAAAGGCTATGCTGACTTAGATTTGATAGGGGATATAGATACTAGGAGGAGTACCATAGGTTATGTATTTATAGTTGGTGGGACAACAATGAGTTGGATTTATCAATTGTAAAAGGTGGTTGCTTTATCCATCACAGAGGTAGAGTATGTTGTTGCAACAGAGGTGGAAAATGAGATGATATGGTTGCAACTTTTGATGTAAGAGTTGGGAAAACAATAGGCTAGAAATTACTTGTTTACAAATATCCAAAGTTCCATACATCTTACAAAGAATTCTACCTTGCATTCTAAAAAAAAACACATATAGTTGAGATATCATTTCATTCACTCAGCGTTGGAGGATGGATAGGTCAAGTTGGACAAGATACATATAGATGCCAATCCAATGGATATGTTTACAAAGGTAGTGACAAGGGAGAAGCTGAGCTCCTCTTCAACTTTGGTTGGCCTTTAAGGTTGAATTTAGGTATAACAAAGCAACATGGTCCAAGGTACTTATTTCCAGTGGGAGTTGTAAGTGCAACAATGTCATCCAAGATCAGTCTCCAAGTGGGATATTGTGTTGGTGTGGAGCCTTATTAGTCTCCAAGTGGGAGGTTGTTAATATGTGGTGATTGATCATGCTATACTATACACCCTAATCAATGAAAAAAAAGAAAAAAAAGACTTTGTAGAACCCTAATCTGGAAGCTTAAAAGCTTGTTAAAAGGGGTTAGGATGGGGGTTACAGTATGATGAAAAACATGATTATTCACAAGATTTTAATAGGTTTTGCATTAGATAATAAAATCATTGGATGGCTGCGTTTAGTGGATGTAGCCCAGATTGGGTGAACCACGTTAAATTCTTTGTGTTATAATTTCTTCTATGTGTGTTTTAGTTTCTCTTTTAATAAATTAAATCTACATTTAATTGTTAGATATCTACCTTCTAACCCTAATAGGTACCAGTTCAGAGAGAGGTGGAATCCAGATAGGAGGGATAGAGGTTGAGGTGGAGGTTCATGCATGAGGAGAAAAGGTAAGGGGGACCTAATGTTGTGTGAGAGGAATTGGTAGTGGAGGGTGAGGATGACAAGGATGAGACATCAAGAGAGAGTGGAGATGATGGAGAGGAGAGTGGGGAGGATGAGGAGGAGAATGGAGAAGGAGAGGGAGAGAGAGGAAATGGAGGTAGATCTAAAGATTTCAAGGCTAGAATAGTGCCCCGTGTAGTGCAATATGATGGGAGGAAAGGATATGATGATTTGGTAGGGAGGGTGGCGGTGAAAGAGAGTAGGATCACATAGCTATAGGGACTACTACATCAATCATTAGATGATGTGGTGAGTTGGACATCTGAGAGGGATGACCTCCAGCTATAGGTGGACATGCAGTAGGGGTATGGATCCATGGTGAATTTTAGGAGAGATAAATTATAGGTGGAGGTGGGAATACTATAGGGGGAGCTAGCCATGGTGACAATAGAGAGGGACAACATCTCAACATAGGTAAACACCATACATGGTGATCTAGTTACCATGACAATAGAGAGGGATAACTTGAGGTTAGCACGAGATGCATGGGTAGTAGGAGGAGAATTGAGTGGATCCCCCACAAACTCAGACATCGAGAGAAGTGGATAGGGGTGATAGGTACCAGTTTTGGTGGACACAGGTTTTGCAGATGATCTATGTATAGGCAACCATTGATTTATTGATCAGGATGTAAGTCCTGACTACAATATTCTTTGATTGTTGTATTCATATTGATTCATTATAGGCAATGTATCATATGTAAATAAACCTTGATTTTGATATACCTATATATGAAAATTCATATTATTTTGATGACATGGATATTTTGTGACGGACTTTGTGATTTTGATATATGATATGGACTATGATGATTGTGATAGATTACGGATGTGGATGTTTATGATATGCATGTGGTTATGTATGGATAAATTTATTGATGATTATGGATGACATCGATTATGTTTTATGCTTATGCATATATGATTATGATGTATATTAATGATGTATGGATGTATGGATGTATGCATATGATGATTATGATGACACTAACCATTTATGATGTAGGATGTATGTGATGTATGATAGATAGATGTTATGCATATAATGAGGACTAACATGTTATATGAAAGATGGATATGTGAAACATGGAAAAATGGGGGAAGGTATCAAATATGGGATGGTATAATGGACCTATTTTCCTTTATTTTATTAGGAAATGAGATCCCCATGAAGAATGGACTTACAATCCTTAGGTGAGTCAACTCGATGAAGGAATATTTTGATTTCATTATGATTGAGGATAGGGGTATCAGCCTAAACAACACTTTTGGGAGAAAAACTAAAAATATTAAATCACCAGGATTATGCACATTCAAACTTGAATCATCAATTTAAAACATAATACAGAAAAAAACCACAAAGTTTTGGCAGATCTAGAAATGGAAGAGTGATGTGTACCTGTCACCAAAATATAGTTTCAAAAGGCTACCTAGGACTCATTCTCCTATAGGTGAATGGGTTTCTATGAAAAGGCTTGATTCAACTTTTAGGATCCTCTAGTGTCAGTCTATAGCTTTTGTTTGATCTAGGTTTCAATATCATATAGTTAGAAATAAAGTATGTAGGTAAGATTCTATGAATTGACAACAATGTTGAAAACTTTTTGCAACTTTGACAGCTTTGTAACTTTGAGGTCTTCAATCTTTCTTCAACCTACAAACCTACACACTCACAAAGAGGAGAAAATATTTGTTTTTGGTAGATGGTGGTTTTCCTTGGTCAAAACCCATTTGGGTAATCAAACCTTAAGTTGAAATAATGGACATGAAAGGAATGATGAATGAATAATTCTATGTTGCAACTCATCAAACCCTTTTTAGAAGAGGGGGACCAACCACACCAAGGCTTTAGGTCATAGAGTGTCAAGAGCAGAGGGATTCCCTAATCTACCTCAACTTGGAGAAAATATTTTAGGTCAAGGATAGAGAATGAAGAGCACTCTCAAGTGCTTCTGTCACTCTACTAACCTGAGAGATTTGATGGAACTAAATGAGTAGATTTTTGAAACTTGAACCATACCTTAGACAACTCTTTGCCCCAAGATAGCAACGCAGGTTAGGGATGACAACATAACGTGATGTCATCTCTTTAGTGTGTTAGCATTCATATGGACAGAAAGTATGAAGGCATAGTAAAAGTCACAAAAAAACCTAATAACTACTTAGTAATTAAGTTCTAAAGCACTAACTAAGATGATAATAAATAGAGTAAACAAGATAACTAGAAAAGTGACATAGAAGATAATACAAAGAAAAGGTGATAAATACTAACTCACTACAAGTCCAATTTGCTAGCAAGCTCCACACGTATATATACCTACACACAACCAAGAGGGGAAAATTGTTGGGGCCCTATAGGGGTTTGCTGTAGTCAAACCCCCGCTTTGGTGTTTCCACCTTCACGGATAGCCAAAAAATCCACAAGATAGAAAAATTGATAAAGAGAATAGTAGAAAAGATACCGAATGATAGCAATAACACTATGCTACGTAAATCAAGTGACAATGCTATGGAAATAAAGAAATGAAACAATATCACTTTCTCAATTGAAGTGCCCTCAAGCACGTAGTGGAGGATGCAAGCTTGGTAAAGTCTATGCTACCATAACAATGAAGAAGCAATCCCTAGGGACACCAAGTCACAACTCCAATGGTGGAAAAAGTGCAACATGATGATGAAGAGAGGTTGTGTGAGAGCTCAAGAATTGTGAAGAAAAAATAAAGCTAGCATGTGTGACTCTCCATAAGAAGGAATGAAGATCAAAGATATGCATTTGAAGACAAATTAGGAAGGAAAGAGCCATTCAAAGCTAGAATAGAAGGCACAAAGGTGTTATACTTCGTCACCAATGGAGAACATAACATCTCTATGGATTCCAAAGGTAGGAATCTATTAGGGATGACAACATGCCACATAGATGTCCATGCACTACGCATGCATCACTGACAAAAATTCCTCCACCAACACAAAGGAAAAGTGCCAAGTGGATCCATTGTAGATAGGTGATGTGGAATTTCTTAGTCAAGATTGATTTTTCTAAGGTAAGGAGTGTAAAATGGGAATTTGCAAGAGGGGTGAAAATTCACTCCTATATATTTTTCCCCCACTTTAGTGAGCATGAGTGTCAATGAGTGTTCAATAAAGTAGATTGAAGAGTTTAGAAACATATACTTGAATTATCAAGGAAGCAGGACACAATTTGGAATATTTGGAAAGAACATGGTAGGAAACTAAATCCATAGGTACTCTCTCCTAAGGAGGTTCGAACAAAGGAATCTGTAGATCCTTAGAACTATAGAGTTGATCAAAGTGCACTAAAGGCCCACATACTAATGATGTACAAATCCCATAGGATGCAAGTGCTTCACAGGTCCTTGGACCTGTAAAGAAGGAACCACTAGGTACTCTCTCCTGAAGGAAGCTCGATGTAAGGGGAATCTACAGAGTTGGATTGGAAAGTAGCTTCATAGGTGCACCTGCAAAACAACATGTTAATTCATAGATAGAACATGTTAGAAAAAAAAGCAACAATGCAGGCAGACAAGCAAGCAGATAGTCATGTAGATAGACAAAAATTGAAGGAGAAGCTTTCAAAAGGGTCCCTTAGGAACCCTTCAAAAGAAAAGAGGTCCACTCAAGGGATGTTATGTTTGAAAGTATAAGAGTATTTTTTGTGAATCAATTCAACATCAA
This sequence comes from Sequoia sempervirens, assembly GCA_007258455.2. Classification (NCBI taxonomy): domain Eukaryota; kingdom Viridiplantae; phylum Streptophyta; class Pinopsida; order Cupressales; family Cupressaceae; genus Sequoia; species Sequoia sempervirens. The sequence goes on from VDFB02000008.1 coordinate 306,928,970, forward strand.
GGAATCATTTTGAAATGTTTTCACTTCATCAAGGAATTCGAAAGGAAAAAATCCCCCTCACAAGGGGAAGGTTAGACTTCACCCGCAGGGGATGGTGTTCCCTCCTCGGAGGAATATTTTTCAAATTCTTTCTTTAAGAACCCATGATGAAGGAAAAGTATTCTGCTAGGGGTCTTTGTTGAGGAAAGCAATTTTTGACAAATATTTTGAAAAGATTTTTGAGAAAATATTTGTTGTCCATCGAATGAATTTTGTAAAAATCAAAGTGACATGATAGCCCTCCCTTAGGATAGTGCATGTTGAGTGTAGAGGCACGTGGCATCCTAAGGGGAGAAAAGCAATAATGAAAAAGTGATGTTGTGGCCCACAAAACATGGTGAGATGTAATTGTGTTAATGTTGTTGCACATGTGAGGGACAACACATGAGCACGAAAACATCATGAAACAAGAAAAAAAGATAAGAGAAAAATAGTACAAGAAGGAACAATAACATTACAAATAAGGGACACAGGGGCGAATATGATATTTCAAGGTTAGAACTACTCATAAATATAGGTAAATAGATAATAATAGTATATAAATGAATTATCATCAACCCATTACTATATCAGACCATATGAATAATACACGAGAAGACAAAAAAAAGAAAAAAAACTGGGTCAATATGGAAGGAGAGCCTAAATTCCCCCAACACTTTGCATCATCCCCAATTGTCGAAAATCAATACACAATAGAGGAAGAATGATGTAATGAATAGAGAATTTTTTATAACATATAAACACTTTTGTATCCAAGCACCTACAAGGGTTAGAATGGTCATTTGGGAACACATAACACAAGCATAGGGGAATAAAAACACACACAATATCTACTCTATAGATAAATAAGAGGTTCCCCCTAGTCCTCATCAACCAAGAGGTCATCGGTCTCCCAATCTAGATCATCATAAGGGGAAGGCAGATGAGCTTGCAAGGGTAGAATATCAAGGGGGGAACCCTCTGACCCTTTCGCAACAAGAACCAAGGAAGAAGGCCCCATGAGGTCTTCTTTGCTTATTTCCTATGGGGTGAAAGTTAGCAAATTCATGAAAATTGTTGATAAGGTTGAGACCTCATCGATAGAATTAAACATGCACTTCATAGGAGTGCCATGTGTTAACTCAATGGGTGAGGGAGGCAACACCTGAGATTCACTGCTAGGCTCACCGAGTGACTTAGTAATAGTGACAAACTCTGGGGACGCTAGAAATTCCTCTATCACAAGGATAGAACAAGCTAATGCAAAACCACCCTCCAAAGAAGGTCAACCCCTATTTTGACCCCCATTGCTAGCGGGACCTTCCTACCTTTTACACTTTGTTGGGGGATGTGAGATCCCCATGGATGAGGTAGAAGGTGTGGGGGAAGAGGAGAAAACTACAGAAAACATGACTAAGGTATTTGGAATGTCTGCGGGCTTTGAAAATGGCAATATGTATAGAAAGGACATCAAAAGGGGTGGCTTGACCAAAGGAGCAATAAACACCTACACCCTCTTCAGGTGAGGATTTCTTATGCTTGCAACGAAACCCAAAAGCAAGATGAGGGTTGAAGGAATTGAAGCAGAGGGGACGAGAGAGGAGGATACAATAAAAGGTGCAAAGCAGAAACTATTGACTCCCCTTCCTTCCTCTACAGGGTGGCTTGTTTAGTGACCAAAGTATTTTGCTGATGCTTACACTCACACATAAAGAAGTTCCTATGAATTTGAGAGATAGAGTCAAGAAGTTGGGATGAAACATAAGACTCCTTTTCAACCATCAGAGTGTCCATCACAACATTTTTTCGGTGGAGGGAGAGACTCCTTGATGGTGATAGGAGGGAGAGGTTGAGAGGATGGGATGATAGCGAGGGGAGTAAGCTCTAATGCCTCAGTGACATGCCTCTTCCCATTCACTACCTTAGAAGAAGGAGTAGTAGAAGGCCTCGAAGGTTGAGACATAGAGGAATCCCCATGGGAACCCTTCCCCTTACCATACACACCAGGATGAGGTCCTATGGGCAAGGTAGGAAGGTCAGATACCCAGATCTTGGCCTTTCACCAAGCAAGCACCATCAGACTCCTTATGCGGAAACCAAGAGTAGTAACCTAAAGTTCCTTTTTAGGGAGGGAGGTAGAGGCAATTACTTAAGCATGGGTAGGCTTCTCTTTTCTCTTCTAAGAGGAAGAGGTAGCTTGTTGTTGCCCTACTAGGCAAATCATTTCAGCTGTCCTTTGCCCCCGATTTTGTACTTCATGTAGTTTTGATAAAGTAGGTTTGTTCTAGGAGGGAGGGGACCAACTGGGGTAATAAAAAATGATCTAAATAATAACCCCCATAGGATACCAATGGATGATATTTAGTGTCATGCACAACATGTACGATGCCTTTGCGAGAGAACTTTAAGCATTTTTGATTAACAGAGGCAATTCCATTCATAGAAGCTAGAAATGGGATACCCAAATTCACCCTAAATAGATCAGACTTTGACATGACATCAAAAGTTGTATCCAAAGCCTTGGGTCCAACTAGGATGAAAAGAGTTATAGAGCCATATGGTGCAAGAAAGAGACCATCATGTGTATGTATAATAGATCTCATTTTCTCATATTCCTCCCTTTGTAATGAATTTAGTCCTAACATATCCTTTGTAATAACATTTACTTGACTCGTAGGGTTGACTAGGACTCCTATCACAATGTTCCATTGAGGCGAGTAGGAATGTATAGGGGAGAGGTTTTTCTATTTAGAGGCAAGTCATGCAAGGTGAAGGTCATATCTAGTGAACAAGTTGCAGGAACATTAATATACATAGATGGTTTAGGAGAAGTGTCTAAAGGGTCTATAATCAAGTTTGCAGAATGGGACAAAAATGGCTCTATGTAGGGAAATGGGTCTGTGTAAATCTACAACTTGCTATTGGCCTTTACTACTAACTTATTTGTATTCTATTTCTTCCCATCGAGATGAATGGTACCATCATTGATGCGATCTTGTATCTCATGATGTAAACATATACAACACTCGGTATCATGCCCGTTAACATGATGGTATTGAAAAAAAAATTCCCATCGTACCAATCAAGATAACGCTCCTTCAAAGGTTAGGGATTTTTTAATGTTATAATATTATCCTTCAATATTTTTTGTAGAATAGAAGAATAAGATTTAGCTAGATTCGTAAAATTTCTATTGCTTCTGAGGCCATGATCATTAGTCATGACAACTACATTCACAACAACCTTTCCTTTCCCTGAAATAGACACAATAGATTTTCCTTCGAAAGGGGAGCATGAGGAGGATCTCCCAAAATGAACCACCATTTTCTGATACTATCGTAGCATGACACATAGATGTGTGAAAGAAGGGTACTTCGTTAGGGAAAATTTCTCCTACTAGGCTCACTGCAGGTTGCCTATGAATATCTTCTACACATCCAAGTCGGGCAGTGAGTATGAGATTTGTGAAAAGAGTGCTTGGTATCGTGCTATAAAGTCAATTATCTTCTCATGTTCTCCCTACTTACATAAGACGATATCCAAGAAGGTCATTTTTGGATTGATGCTAGCTTGGAATTGATGGATAAACTGATTAACGAGCTGGTCAAATGAGAATAGAGAATTTTATGGTAAGTATCAGTACCACTCGAGTGTTCTATCCTTAAGAGATGGAGGGAAAATATTAGCCATTAGAGCATCATGGTGGAAGAGATCTGCGCACATAACACTGAAGTTCGATACATGTTTTTGTAGATCTCCCTTACTACCATACTTTTCAAATTTAGGAATTTTCATTTCTTGGGGGAAGGGAGTGCTCAAATTGTTACTGATAGTGGAATATGTCAAAAAAAGGGTTGGAAGATAGGTTGGGCGGAAGCCTGGGAAAGACTCGCCAGCTAGTTTTACATTTGACCCATTTTTGTAGGAGAGCATTCAAAATAGGGTCTTGAGATGACAAAGATCCAATGGAACCTCCACTAGGGCCACCACCACCGAAACCACCTCTGAAACCACCATTGTGACGTTCGCCAGAGCCACCACCAAAAGCACCATTGTTTCTTCCACTAGAGCCATCGCCAGTGCCACCACTACTACCAAAACTTCCACTACCACTCATTCCACCAAATTACCCACTACCAGGGGTAGTAGGAGGGGTGAAATTGAAGCCAAGGGGTGTTCTACTCACCTTGAATATGAGAGGTTGTAGAGGAGTGTAGGAAACACTAATCAAGGGGCATGTTTCAGCCATGCATATAGGTGTAGTGGGCATCAAAACACCTATTTTTCTTTCACAGGTACTAGGTACTTCTTTTTGGGTAGTGCTCAATCTATTGTTAAACAAAGGAATGCATGTTTCAGTTAGATTGGTGAGGCCACATAAGAGTTCTACACCCATTTGATCCTTTCCTAACATGTATCTCACTTTGTTAACAAACCTAGTAGCTCTTTCCATATTCAAAGCTTTCTCCAAATGATTCCTTAAGTCTAACAACCCACCTTCTAATTCCTAAAGGTTTTTTGTAGGTATGTGCACAGCCTAATCATCATCTACAAAAATAGTTGTAGGGGATGTCAGAGGAGTAGGCACATGATTGGTCTCATCAATAAAGCCCATCTTGTTTGTAAAGCTTGTTTGAAACCAATAGTAAAACCAACAGTGACCTTCATCTTTTCCATCAATAAGTGTCACACACTTCTCCTAACAATGTGCCCAAATGTTGTATGGTATCCACTTGGGAGTCAACATGGTTGAGGGGAATTAAGTTGTATAAAGATCTTATTTCATTTCTTGAATGATTGAAAGTTGGTTTGAGGTGTGGATTCAGTTTTTTCAGGATGGTTAGAGGGATTTTTCACTTCATAACTACTAATTGAATTTTGATAATCATGAAGGGTTGTACATAAGTGTGTGAAGGAGGGAAATTTCATCATCCTGGTTTTATCTTGAATCTTATGTTGTATATTCTCAATGAACATTCGTTGGAGATTAGGATCGAGAATCCTAATGTTGATTTGTGAGTAAAGCAATTGATAATGAGCGATAAAGTCAGCGACCTTTTCATCATCCTTTTTCTTACATTTCATTAAATTTGATAAGGTCATTGTGGGACCCATGTTTATTTAGAAATGATTGAGAAATGCATTAACAAGTTCATTGAATGAACGAATTGAGTTATTTAGTAAGGAACAAAACCATTCAAAAGTGACATCTTTCAAGGATCTAGGGATGCATTTAGCCAAGAGTATATCCTAAAAAATGAAGTCACTCCATAAGGTTGTGTATGCAAAAAAGTGGCTAATAGGATCTCCTTTCCCACCATATTTCTCAAATCTAGTAATCTTTATACCTTGTGGCATTTTTGTTCTTAATATCTCCAAGGATAATGGGTTTCTTTTGACATATTGTGAAGGATGCTCATTTTGATTTTGGTTCAATGTAGCAATTTGTTGTTAGAGGGACAAAATTTTTTGCAAGAGTTGCTTAAGGATGGAATCATTGGTTGTGGTTTGAGATGGGGGTGAATATGGTGGAGGTGTATATGTGTTTGGAGGAAAATTGAATTGTAAATTTGTGAGGGGAGATGGATTAGGAGATATGAGATTTGAATGCACAAAGCTAAAGGGATTCCTAGTGGAAATACATTAGAAGGTAGTATTTACATTTCTAGTGGCTTGTATGGTTCTAGTAACATAAGGATTGGTGTATGTAGGAATAGAGGTAATGGTTGTAGGAGGAGGAATTGGATTTCCACCTTGAATTTAAGTATACCCCAAAGTTTGAGCACAACTAGCTACTGTAGGAACATGTTTATTAATGATATGGAATAGGCCACACACAATATCTATTCCATTTTCATTATCAAGCATCTTCCTCATGTTATCTATGATAGGAATTGCAGTACCAATGATATATTTAGAACTCACAAATTTTTTCAATTTCTCTAAATATTCATCCATTTGTCTTAGTTCTTGAAATGCACTTGAATTGATCAATTTACCTTAATGTAAATGATTTTAGAAAACAAAAATCATGGAAATTGAACCAAAAACCTAAATGAAGAAACACAAAATGCATACAGAGAGTTTTAAGTGCCCAAAAATTCAAAAATAGGCTTGATTAGGGACTCATTCACCCATGGGTGAATGGGTCTTTTGTTAGGGTTTTTTAAAACTAAATTATAAATTTTTGAGTTGATTTTTGTGTTTCTAGATTCTGGTTGCAGATAGGTAATTACAGTTTCAATTTTTTGGAAAATCAGAGTTAAATTCAAGTGTGAAATGACGCTAAATGACAAGCAAAAGGACCTAATTTGAGATGTAATTTTGATTCAATTTTCTGATTTAAGTGACTGGTCATGCAATGTTTATATGTAAGCACTAGGCAAAATGAGTCTAACACTATGCCAATTTTTATGAATTTTTAGATTTTCAATAATTCCAAAATGCACTTTAACACCCTAAAAATGTAAATCAAATTGATGTAAATTTGAGAGATCTAAAAATGCAAACTAATGCAAAAGAATGCAAATGTAGATCTAAGGTTCCAAATAAAAAATTATGAAGTTCAAAATTCGGGTTCACCAAAATGAAATGTAGAAAAATAGGGGAAGGTATCAAAAATGGGATGGTATAATGGACCTATTTTTCTTTATTTCATTATGAAATGAGATCCCCATGAAGAATGGACTTACAACCCTTAGGTGAGTCAACTCAATGAGGGAATCTATTGATTTCCTTATGATTGAGGATGAGGGTATCAACCTAAACAACACTTTTGGGAGAAAAACTAAAAATAGTAAATCACCACAATCATGCACATTCAAACTTGAATAATCAATTTAAAGCATAATACAGATAGAAAGCAAAAAGTTTTGAAAGATCTGGAAATGGAAGAGTGATGTGTACCTATCACAAAAATGTAGTTTCAGAAGGCTACTTGGGACTCATTCACCCATAGGAAAATGGGTTTCTATGTAGAGGTTTGACTTATCTTTCAGGATCCTCTAACTTGTTAGTCTATGACTTCTATTTGAATTGGGTTTCAATATTGGACAATCAAAAATAAATTCTATAGGTGAGATTTTGTGAACTGAAAACAATGTTGAAATTTTTTTACAACTTTGAGGTTTTCAATCTTTCTTCAAACTAGAAACCTACACATTCACAAAGAGGAGAAAAATATTTGTTTTTGGTGGATGGGTGTTTTTCTTGGTAAAACCCCATTTGGGTAATTAAACCTTGAATTGAAATAATGAACATGAAAGGAATGATGAATGAAAATTTTTATGTTGCAACTCACAAAACCCTTGAATAAACCTTTGGAGGACTGAAATGTTGATCTTGATCTTACATGAAATGACTTCAATGGATGTGGATCTTGATACTTGAATCTTGACTTGGATATTTGACTTGGATCTTTGACTTGGATCTTTGAAACCTACATCACAATGTTAGCTCCAAAAACATGCATGATTGCAAAATACTTTGAAATGATTCTTAGTATATTGATTGCTGCAATAAATAATTGATACATCTGCTCTTGAATTCTATTGATCATAATCTCTCTTCTTGCTAAATAATGTTGCTTAGGAATGCTTGCATGAAAACTCTAGGTATTGATTTGATAAAAAGACCTTGTATTTATAGGAATCTATCCTTATTTTCTTGAAAATTAAACATTACAAGTTGACATTGAAATTTGAATTTGGGGACATTAAAATACCACCAAAAAAATATTTTAAATTTGGTTTCAAAGGCCTACAAAGGACCCATTCTCCCATGGGCGAATGGGTCCCAGGTTCCTATTCCTAGAACAAGCATTGCTCAAGGTAATTATTTATATGCTGGCATTAATTCTTGTTAAGTTTCCTCTTTGGAAAATGTATTTTATTAGACTTTTAGATGTAAAACAAGGCTTATTAAGGCACACTTAATTCTAATTTAATTGATGTTTCATTTTGGTATGAAACATATAAAAATAGGGGAAGGTATCAAATATGGGATAATATAATGGACCTATTTTCCTTTATTTCATTAGGAAATGAGATCCACACAAAGAACTAACCTACAACCCTCAAGTGAATCAAATCAATGAGGGAATCTACTAATTTCCTTATGATTGAGGATGGGGGTATCAGCCTAAACAACACTTTTGAAAGAAAAACTAAAATAGTAAATCACAATAATTATGCAAGATAACACTTTGATCATTAATTTAAAGAATAATATAGACATAAACCACAAAGTTTTGACATATTTGGAAATGGTAGAGTGATGTGTACCTGTCACCATTTGTGATGTAGGATGTATGCGATGTATGATAGATAGATGTTATGCATATAATGAGGAATAACATGTTCTATTCAAGATGGATATGTATTCATTATGTTATGGTTTATGATATGCGATGTATAATGTGTGATGGATGCTAATGGATATAAATAAAATATAATGTAAATAAATTAGTATGTAATGTTATAAAAATTGTGAATGAGCCTAATGTAATGCAAAATGGAATAAAAATGTGATGGATGAAACATATGTTAAATGAACCTAATGACATAATGAGACTACCTAAATAATGTAATGCAATAAGAATGCTACTAAAATAAACGTGAAATAATGAAAAAATGTTTAAAATATTAAACCTTAAACAACTTTATGCAAATGAAACAATAACTAAGCAATGAAAAGATGCTTAGTATAAAAAATCCTAAACAAGTTAATGATAATGAAATGATGGAAATATTCTTAGAATAAAAAATCTTAAACAACTTAATGCTAATGAAATGATGAAAAGATGCTTAGAATAACAAATCCTAAATAGCTCATTGCTAATGAAATGATGAAAAGATGCTTAGAATAAAAAATCCTAAACAACTTAATGCTAATGAAATGATGAAAAGATGCTTATAATAACAAATCCTAAACAACTTAATGCTAATGAAATAATGAAAATATGCTTAGAATAACAAATCCTAAACAACTTAATACTAATGAAATGATGAAAAGATGCTTAGAATAACAAATCCTAAACAACTTAATGCTAATGAAAGGATGATTATAATAAAAAACCCTAAACAACTTAATGCTAATGAAATGATGAAAAATGCTTAGAATAATAAATCCTAAACAACTTAATGCTAATGAAGTGATAATGATTGGATTAAAAATGCTTAGAATAACAAATCCTAAACAAATTAATGCTAATGAAATGATAATAAAATGATGATGCAATGATGAAAATATGGATAGATATAGGTAGAACCATAGTGTGCTAGCCAAAGTTGAATCAACTTGATAGGAAAGGTGATGGAGGGAAACATTTGCACAATCAAAATCCAATGATTAGGAAAGGAATAATGGGGATGATGATGAAAAATGAGGGAGTGAAAATGGCAGATGATAGGATGGGGGAATGTAAAAAGTGATGATAGGATGGGTAATTGAGCAATTTGATGTTATGTATTATGCTTCCATGTAGTGAGCACTTATATATCATGGGATACTATATACCAAGGTATGAGGAACTAGGGTGACACGTATCACATGCATATGAATGATACCACAAATAAAAAGGTTAGTCTAGGGTAAGTGCAAAAAGATGGGTAGCCAATTTACTTTTTCATCCTGAAATAGCAAAAACATGAGCGCAATATAGTAAAATGTGCTCGCGTTATGGCTTAGTAATGACCGAGCCTAGGGTTGGTCATTCCCAAGCCATAACGCGAGCGCATTATAATGCACTCGTGATATGGTTTAAATTTCAAAAAACATGTCCATTTTGAGGTCAAAAAATGTGCATTTTTTGAAATCAAAAAAACATTTTCAAAATGCATCTACATTTAAATTTTTTTCTTCTCTTTTTCTTGTCTCTTTCTTCTTGTTATCTTTCAGGGAAACTATATACATGAAATAAAACTTTAAGTATAATTTGAAATTTAATTTCTTATACTTTAAGTTATATTTCATGTATATAGTTTCCAGATGTTTGAGAGTGGTTTCAAATCTCTAGGAGTTATAATAAAAATTCTAGTTTATGGAAGCTTTCAAAAAATTTAGACTTAGTCAAATTTCAGTAATTAGCATGTCAAATTTTAGTAATCAGCAAGTTGTATCATCTTTCTCTCTCTATCTCACTCATTTTTTATCCCTTATTCTCTAGACCTCTCTCACATAATTTCTCCTTCCCTCTATACTTATATCTATCTTACCTCTCTCCCCTCCTCCTTCCCTCCTTCCCTCTCCAATTTTCTCTATCTCCCTCTCTCTCTCTCTTCCTTCCTCCCATCCACCTTCCCTCTCTAGTTTACTCTCTCTAACCTATCCCTCTCTACCTCTCTCTCTCCCTCCTCTCTCTTTTGATCTTCATCCCAACCACCTTCCCTCTCTACTTCTCTCTATCTAACCTATCCCTCTCTACCTATCTCTCACCCTCCCTCTCTCTCTCTCTCAATATCTCCACCTTCCTCCCTCCCTCCTCTCTCTCTCATTCTCTTTATCACACTTCTCTCTCCCTCTATCCCTCCCTCCTCCCCTCTCTACTTATTTCTAGCTCTCCCTCCCTCCCTCCTCCCCCTCTCTATCTCTCCTTCCCTATATACTTCTCTCTACCTCTCCCTCCCTCATTCCCTCTCACTCTCCTTCCCTCTCTCTCTCTCTTAATCTCCCAACCTTCCTCCCTCCATTTGTGTTTCTCTCTCACACACACTCTCTCCCTCTCCCATCTCTCTCTCTTTAGTTTAGGATTTATGGTTTATGGTTTATGGTTTAGGGTTTAGTATTTAAGGTTTAGGCTTTATGGTTTATGGCTTAGGATTTAGGTCCAACCCCCCTCTCTCTCTCCCTCTCTTAGGTATATCCCTACTATCCCTCCCACCCCCTCTATCTCTCTCTCTCAGGTATATCTCTCACTCCCTCTATCTCTCTCTCTCAAGTCTCTCCCTTATAGGTCCCCTCTTTCTCTCTCTCTCCCAGGTCTCTCCCTCCTAGGTCCCCTCCCCCTCTCTCACGACTCTCCCTCCCACCCTGACAAGAGAACACACACACATGCACTCATGTCTCTCCCTCCCACCCTAACTAGAGAACACACACTCTCTCTCTATCTCTCTCTAAGGTATCTCCCTCACACCCCCTCCCCTCTCTCTCTCCCACTCCATCTCTCCCAGGTCTCTCCCTCCCAATCCCTCTCCCTCTCTCAAGTATCTCCCTCCCACCCTAACTAGAGAATCTCTCTCTCTTCCTCTCAACCCCTATATCTCAGGTCTCTCTCATCCAACCCCTCTCCCTCTCCCAACCCCTCTCTATCTCTCCCTCCCACCCTAACTAGAGAACTCTCTCTCTCTCTCAGGTCTCTCCCTCCTACCCTAACTAGAGAACTCTCTCCCTCTCTTAAGTCTCTCCCTCCCACCCTAACTAGAGATCTCTCTCTCTCTCCCTCCTATCTCCCTCTTTGCCTCTCCCTCTCTTTCTCTCTCTCCCTCTCTCTTAGGTCTATCCATCCCACCCCATCCATCTCTCTCAAGTCTATCCATCCCAACCCATCCCCTTCTCTAAGGTCTCTCCCTCCTACCCCACTCTCCCTCTCTCAAGTCTCTCCCTCGCACCCCATACCCCTCTCTCAAGTCTCTCCCTCCCACAATAACTAGAGAACAAAAAAACACACACTTTCTCTCTAGTCTCTCCCTCACACCCCCTCAATCTCTCTATGTCCATCTCTATCTCTCTATCTCTCTATCTCTTTCTATCTTTCTCCCACTCCCTATCTCTCCCTATCCCTCTCTCTCCCTTGCACCCCTTCTCCATATCTCAGGTCTCTCCCTCCCACCCTAACAAGAGAACACTCTCTCTCTCTCTTAGGTCTCTCTCTCCCACCCCCTCTCCCTCTCCCAAGTCTCTCCCTCCCACCCTAACTAGAGAACTCTCTCTCTCTCTCTCTCAGGTCTCCCTCTCCTACCCCCTCTCCCTCTCTTAAGTCTCTCACTCCCACCCTAACTACATAAAAATATCTCTCCCTCTCCCCCTCTCTCTCCATCTCTACCTCTCTTTCAAACATAGGGAGACCCCATTTCTCAGACCCATTTTTTCAAACAAGCCAAGCTAGGTTGTTAATTTCACCGAATTAGCAAGCTAGTAGTGCCCACTAACTTTCCAATTCGGTGAAATTGAAAATGTAGTGGCCTGTTTGAAAAAAAACAAATCACAGAGAGACCCCATTTCTTGAACCCATTTTTTTCAAACAAGCCACTACATTTTCAATTTCATCGAATTGGAAAGTTAGTGGGCACACTAACTTTCCAATTCAGGGAGACCCCATTTCTTGAACCCATTTTCTCAAATAGGCCAAGTTAGGTTGTCAATTTCACTACTCTCGGACCCATTTTTTCAAACAGGCCAAGATAGGTTGTCAATTTCACCGAATTGGCAAGCTAGTGGTCCACTGATATGCCAATTTGATGAAATTGGCAACCTAACTTGGGATGTTTGAAAAAATGGGTCTGAGAAATGGGGTCTCCCAGTGATGTACTCTACCCTCTACTCTTAACCCTCTATCTCTATCCCACTCACTTGCTCTCTCTTCCTCTCTCTCTCTCTCTCTCATGTCTCTACCTTCCACCCCCTCTCCCTCTCTCAGGCCTCTTTCTCACTCACTCCATCTATCTCTCTCCCCTCTACCCTTAACCCTAAACCATAAAATCTTAACCCTTAAAACCTAAACCCTTAAATTCAAAACCATTAAACCCTTTACTCGTAACCCTCTACCCTCTATCTCTATCAAGTCTCTCCCTCCTACCCCCTCTCCCTCTCTCAAGTCTTTGTCTCCCTCTACCCTTAACCCTTAAACCCTTAAATACTCTACCCTCTGCCCTCCTATCTCTCCTCCCCTCCATCCCACTCTCTCTCTTTCTCCTAGAGTCTCTCCCTCCTACCCCTCTCCTCTCTCAGTTCTCTCACTCCTCCACTCCACTCCTCCTTCTATCTCTCTCCCCTCTCCCCTTAACCCTCTACCCTAGCTTGCCAATTTGGTGAAATTAGGAATGTAGTGGCTTGTTTGAAAAAATTGGTCCAAGAAATGGGGTATCCTAGTGATTTACATCATCAAGAGACCCCATTTCTTGGACCCATTTTTTTAAATAGGCAAGTTAGGTTGCTAATTTCATTGAATTACCAAGCCCATTGGCTTGACAATTTGGTGAAATTGGCAATGTAGTGACCTGTTTGTAAAAATGGGTCCAAGAAATGGGGTCTCTTGGTGATTTAAATCACTAGGAGACCCCATTTCTTGGGCCCATTTTTTCAAATAGGGCAAGTTAGGTGGCCAATTTCACCGAATTGGCAAACTAGTGGGCCCACTAACTTGACAATTTGGTGAAATTGGCAATGTAGTGGCCTATTTGAAAAAATGGGTGCAAGAAATGGAGTCTCCTGGTGATGTAAATCATCACCAAGAGACCCCATTTCTCGGACCCATTTTTTCAAACAGGCCAAGTTAGGTTTTCAATTTCACTGAATTGGCAAGCTACTAGGCCTTCTACCCTCTACTCTTAACCCTTTACCCTCTATCTCTCTCCCACTCACTCCCTTTCTCTCTCTCTCTCTATATATATATATCTCTCTCAATTCTCTACCTCCCACCCCCTTTCCCTCTCTCGGGGTCTCTCTCTCACTCACTCCCTCTATCTTTCTCCTCTGCATGGCCCTAGGCCTAGGCCATGGCCCTTAGGCCCTAGGCCTTTGGCTGGGGCCATTAGGCCCTCTGCTCTTGGCTGTGGGCCCTCTGTCTGTCAGGTCTCTCCCTCCACCTGCCACTCTCCCTCTCTCAGCTCTCTCTCTCTCGGCTCCTCCTATCTCTCTCCTCCACCCTTGACCATCTACCCACTCTGTCTCTCTCCTCCTCCTCCTCTCTTTCTCTCAAGGTCCTGTCCCTTTTTGCCCCTCTCCTCTCTCAAGTCTATCTCTCTCACTCACTCCTCCTGTCTCCCTCTCCCTTGACCCATAGCCCTCTGCCCTTAGGCCATTAGGCCCTCTGCCTGGCTTTCCAGTTCAGTGACATTTGGGATGTGGTGGCTGTTTGAAAAATGGGTCCAGGGAATGGGATCTCTTGGTGATTGACATCCTTGAGGACCCATTCAGACCCACTAAGCAGACAGGATGGGAGTTTCCAGTTTCACTAGGTGCTAAGGATAATTGGGCCTTGGCTTGACTATTCAGTGAGGTGGAATGTGGTGGCCTGTTTGAAAAATGGGGTCTCCCAATGATTTACATCCTTGAGACCCCCATTTTTTCAAAACTTCAAGTTAGGTTGCCAATTTCCTTTGAATTGGCAAGCTAGTCAAACCTTGACTTGCCAGTTAGTGAAATTGGCAATGTAGTGGCTTTGTTTGAAAGTGGAGTGCGAGGAAATGGGGTCTCCCAGCCAGTGTAAATCACTGGGAGACCCACCTCGGACTTCCAAATAGGCAGTTAGGTGCCAATTTCACCAAATTGGCAAGCTAGTGGACCCTCTACCCTATACTCTTAACCCTCTACCATTTATCTCTCTCCCACTCACTTCCTCTCTCTTTGTCTCTCTATCCCTCTCAAGTCTCTACCTCCCAGCCCCTCTCCCCCTCTCAGGTCTCTCTCTCTCACTCCTCCTCCTATTTCTCTCCCTCTACCATTAACCTAAACCCTAAGAGCCCTTGGCCCTTAAACCCTCTGCTCTTAACCCTCTGCCTCTGTCTCTATCAAGTCTCTCCTCTACCCCTCTCCCTCTCAAGAGTCTCTCTCACTCCTCACTCATCTCTCTCCCTCTGCCATGGCCTTCTACCCTCTACCCCTTAACCTTTAAACCCTCACCCTCCACCCCTCTATCTCTCTTCCCTCCCTCCCTCTCTCTCTTTCTCTCAAGTCTCCCTCCCTGCCCCTCACCCTCTCTCCAAGTCTCTCTCTCCCATCTACCCTTAACCCTTAACCCTCTGCCTAGCTTGCCGAATTAGTGGGAATCGCGATTAGCTTTGTTGAAAAATGGGTCAAGTAGGGGTCTTCTAGTGATTTACATCGTTAGGAGACCCCATTTCTTCCCATTTTTTTAAATAGGCAAGTTAGGTTGCCAATTTCACCGAATTCCCAAGCTAGTGGGCCCACTGGCTTGCCAATTTAGTGAAATTGGCAATGTAGTGGCCTGTTTGAAAAAATGGGTTCAAGAAATGGGGTGTCCTAGTGATTTACATCACCGAGAGACCCCTTTTCTTGAACCCATTTTTTCAAACGGAGCAAGTTAGCTTTCCAATTTCACCGAATTGGCAAGCTAGTGAGCCCACTGACTTGCCAATTTGGTGAAATTGGCAATGTAGTGGCTTGTTTGAAAAAATGGGTCTGAGAAATGGGGTCTCTCAGTGATGTAAATCATCAAGAGACCCCATTTATTAGACCCATTTTTTCAAATAGGCCAAGTTAGGTTGATAATTTCACCAAATTGGCAAGCTAGTGGGTCCTCTACCCTCTATCTCTCTCCCACTCACTCCCTCTCTCTCTGCATCTCTCTCTCTCAAGTCTCTACCTCCCACCCCCTCTCCCTCTCTCCCTCTCTCTATCTCTCTCCCCTCTCCCCTTACCCCTAAACCCTTAAACCCTCTACCCTCTACTCTTAACCCTCTACCCTCTATCTCTCTCAAGTATCTCCCTCCTACCCCCTCTCATTCTCTCAAGTATCTTTCTCACTCCTTCACTCCTATCTCTCTCCTCTCTACCCTTAATTGTCTACCCTCTACCCTCTACCCTCTATCTCTCTCCCACTCCCTCCCTTTCTCTATTTCTCACAAGTCTCTCCCTCTCTAAATTCTCTCTCTCTCTCTCACTCACTCACTCCTATCTCTCTCCCCTCTACCCTTAACGCTCTACCCTCTACCCTTAACCCTTAAACCCTTAAACCCTCTACCCTAGCTTGCCAATTTGGTAAAATTGGGAATGTAGTGGCCTGTTTGAAAAAATGGGTCCAAGAAATGGGGTCTCCTAGTGATTTACATCACTAGGAGACCCCATTTCTTGGACCTATTTTTCCAAATAGGTAAGTTAGGTTGCCAATTTCACTGAATTGCCAAGCTAGTGGTCCCACTAGCTTGCCAATTCAGTGAAATTAGCAATCTAGTGGCCTGTTTGAAAAAATGGGTTTGAGAAATGGGTTCTCCCGATGATGTAAGTCACTAGGAGTCCCCATGTATCAGACCCATTTTTTCAAATAGGCCATGTTAGGCTTCCAATTTCATCGAATTGGAAAGCTAGTGGGCCCTCTACCCTCTATCTCTCTTTCTCTTTTTCTCTCTCTCTCAAGTCTCTATCTCTCGCCTGTTAGAAAGAGACACTGAAAATATACTTTGGTGTTTTCATTGATGGGAACCCTAGTCAGTGATTAGATCTGCACGTCATCATTTGCTCCTACCGGCAGGCAGATTGAGGATAGTCAGGAAAAATATAGCATCCAATAGTTTTGTGTTCTTTGATTCTCATGCATATTTTCTATTGTTATTT
The DNA here is from genome assembly GCA_007258455.2 of Sequoia sempervirens. Taxonomy (NCBI): domain Eukaryota; kingdom Viridiplantae; phylum Streptophyta; class Pinopsida; order Cupressales; family Cupressaceae; genus Sequoia; species Sequoia sempervirens. The sequence goes on from VDFB02000008.1 coordinate 306,945,497, forward strand.
TGAGTTTTGGATCTTATGGGAGGTTAATAAATTTATTTCTTGTGTTGTCTGAAGTTCTCAGTGCCTCGTATAAATTTGTGTGCAAGTTTGGAGATCCAACTAGATATCTTTTGTTCATCAGTGTTTTGTGGCTGACCCGAATGATTTCAAGTGTCGTGGATATTTGAGGAATGTTTACTCAATTTTTTTTGTGTTCGATCATCTTGATTTGGGTCTGAGCTAAGTTGTGAGTGACCATTGTTGTTGTGCGTTGAATATTATTCATGATTTGAGTCGACAGTTGTAAATATTCTTAAGTTTTATTGAAGTCAACTGGTTGCAATTAAATTATTAGTCGCGAATATATATAAATGATCAATTATATCATTTTTGTGCATGAAAAAGGTGTGTTGATGTGTGTTGTGAATATTAGAAGGGTGATTGAGTGATTTATGCATAGTTTCACTTGTGCATTAAATATTTTGTGGTGCGAGTTAGAGCAGAGCAGAGTAGAAGTGTAGAATTAGTCAGAAGGACAAAAGATCGACTACTGAGCCTAACTGGAACTATGATCAAGCATTTGTAGATGCTACTCTTCCAGTTCATTCTATTGGATCTAATCCAAATCTTTGTAAGGTAGTGTGCCTTTCTATTTTGAGCAGTGAACTCTAGGCAGTGAGCCTGAATGCAAGTGGATTCCCGCTTTGTAATCTGTTTGAGTATACTCAGATCATATTGTGGTTTGGCCATACACCGTGGTTTTTCCCCTAACAGGGTTTCCACGTAAAAATCCTTGTGTTATTGTGTTTCGGTTGTTAGCTTTTTTTTCTTGCATATTTTTCTTGGTTAAATGTTTTAAGTGGGTTAAAGATCAGAATAATAAAGTTAATTTTTGCAGAACATTGATTCACCCCCCCTCTCAGTGTTACTTGTTTCCAATAATTGGTATCAGAGCTAGTTCCTCGAAAGAAGTCTAACAAGTTGGGGATATATTGGAAAGTATTTTCAATGGATATAAGTAGTCGTCAAGAACAAATTTTGGTGGCCCTGGATGATTTTGACCAGTCAAAATCTGAGAATCAGGAACTATAGGAAAATATTGAGAGTGTAGGGAAATTCATTCAGTCATTGAAAGAAAAAATCAATGAATCAAGGGAGGAAAGAAAGGAATTGTGTGATCAGATTAAGCAGAAGAATAGAAGCATGGAAGATGAGCAACTAAGTCATGCATTAAAGGAGAAAACAAAAGAATGTGAAAAGTTTTCCAAAGAAAATTCTGCCCTGAAGCATGAGATGGAATCTATCATGATGAAAATGACCAAGGAAATTGAAGATAGAAAGAATAATGAAGAAAATATTTCCCAATCCTTGAAAGAAAAATTTGAAGAATTTAGTTGATTGGACAATGAATTGGAACAATCTAAAAACAATGAGGAAATGCTTGAAAAATAGCTTGATGATCTCATAAATGAACTTACTGCTTCAAATGAGTACAAGGAGAAATTCAAAGCAAGCTCATCCAAGCTTGATGAACTAATTAAAGGTTAGAGGACTAATGGTGACAAGTGAGGTCTTGGCTATGAAGAAGGAGAAAGTTTTGGATCTAGACAAAGGAATTCCAGACAAGGGAGATTTAGGCAAGGAAATGAGATGAATGGAGCTAGAAGGAATCCAATAAGACAACCGAATGCTCAAAGATTCAATGGTTATTGTTTTGCTTGCAATAAATTTGGTCATATGGCTTCTTAATGTATAAGTAGGATGAATCCAAGTGGACCATCATTCTCAGGTTAGTGCTTTAATTATAATAATTTTGGTCATAAGTCAAGTGAATGTAGAATTGTGATGAACAATTTTCATAAAGATGTCAGATGCTATGCATGCAATAGAATTGGTCATATTGCTAACCAATGCAGATCAAGGAAAAATTAGTGGAACAGTAGGTCTAGAAAGAGAAATGTTGTGTTACAATTGTAACAAATTTGGCCACACTGCTAGATTATGTTGGAGCAAAAGAGGTATGGTAAAACAAAACATGCAACAGGATGTTAAGGGAAAAGGTAAAGTCATTGCTGATGTGATCAAGAGGAAAATGCAAAAGAAATGGGTGAAGAAGGATCCCTCTATTGAAGAAAATGTGCCTGCACTAGAATCTGCTTCTGGTAATTCCTCTGGGAATTAGTTTTAGGCCTTTGGCCTAGGGGAAACCATTAAAAAAATCTCTCAACCCCCTACCAACAATTGACACTGGAATGTGGATAAGTCCAGTAAGTGCATAGATTCCTTTTAGATGTTGTTCAACCAATTGGAGATAGTATCATACAGTATTGGAGATTCATAGAAGAATTATCTATCTTAGTGCATGGAAATAGGGTAACCAGATGAATTAGGGTAAAAGAATTTATTGCAACAAAAAGGGTTAGTTGTGCGAAAGATAAAAAGTCATTTTAATCTTTCATTTGTCACTTTGCATTTTGGAGGAAAGAAGTTTGGAGAGCCCTGGAGCAAACTTTGTTGAGTTATGGTGAGATTCAAGTGTGAAGAAGATTCAGCGATCAAAAATCTGATCTGATGAAAAGGTATTTATCAAAAAAACCAATGAATTTGTAAATTTGTAAAAATGGAAATTCCATTAGTAGTTGAAGTTAAGGATAGACCCCATCCAAAATTCAAGTGGAATCCTTATAAGTCTATTGAGATGAAGCCCCTAGGTGCATTTTTTGTTGTACTGTACGCAGTCTTCCACACTGAATATGTTAGGGCTTATATACATGCCAATATTGAGGAGTTAGGAAGCTCTCAAATGCTGAATTTGTATTCCAACCATATAATTGGAGAGGACTTCACTACTAAACCAAAATAAAAAACCCTAGAAGTGAAGAAGTTTACACAGTTTGTGAAATTCCCCATATTTGAGGAAAGTGAATGGGTGTGATATATTTTGAGCAGAGTTCATATTGAGTTCATGTGGTTGAATATAACTTTTAAGATTATGAAAGAGGCTATAAGTGTTGTCACAGGTCTAAATTCCTCCAGTGGACTACCAATTTTGAAATTTGTAAAGAATTAGAAGGTTACCGATGTAACAAGTGCACAATTTGATAGAAGGGAAATGGCAATCAAAGACATTAATGAAGTGGATGTGAAATTTGCATCAATGGTCATTGGCTACAAGGTCTACCACTCCAGTTGGGATAATTCATTATCTAGTATGACCATTTATGTAGCCTATTAGATGGTAAAATAAAATACAAATTATGACTTATGTGAGCTGCTCAAAAGTTAGTTGATGGAGAATCTGGGTAAGATTAAGAAGGACAAAAAGAACTATTTTGAGTATGGTAATTTGTTGTTGTGTTTGTTCTTTTATTTCATGAGTGAGGTTCTGGGTGTTGGGAAAGTTCATTGGAAAAGTAATAAGCCTGTAGCTATGCAAATAAGAGATATATTGTTTGGAAGCGATGATTGTTAGACTAGAAATACTGCTCTCTGGGGATACTTAAATTTTTTTTAGAATATGATGCATGCCAGAGAAATAATAAATGCCTCAATTGTAGAGAAGTACAAAGATACAATCTATTTCATGGTGGATATTGATCAATGCTATATGGAAATCATTGATCCCAAGATGATATGGATTATGCCTATGGGATATGAAGTAGAGGAGAACATCTTGAAGATGTATGAAGAATATTTGTTGCGCATGCCTCTAGATCAAACATAAGAAAGGTTTGGATCTTATGCAAAAAAAAGCATGTAAGCCCATGATCAATTACAAAAGCAAAAGATAGTCATAAGAGTAAGGAAAGAAGTAGAAATGTTTGCAGAAAACATGGGCATACCTATAGAAAAATTGAAAGAAGCCATAAGAAAGAGAGATGAAGTTAAAGCACGAAAAGAGTTAGAAAGAACCGAATCTATTAATCCAGCAAGATCCTTTTTCTGTACTAGATCAACAAGGAGTTCCTGATCTACTCCTGCAACCAAGCCAGTTGTTGTGCAAACTCAAGACAAGGGTTTTGGTAAGTGGAAGAAGAACAAGAGATTAAGAACCTATGAAGCTATCTCATAAAGTGAGGAGACTGAGTCAGATGAATTTGTGAAAGAAATGAAGAGGAAATCTTCCAGTGAGGAAGAAAAGGAAAAGAAGAAGGCAAAAAGTTACATACCAGGTATGATAGTTGAAGAAGTTGAGAATGTTGTTGTCAAGGATGGAAATCTCAATCCCCTCTATGAATGGTATGAAATATTTGATGAATCAGGTCAAATAATTCTTGAAGAGGAAACAATAAAACATTTGAATATTTTCAAAAAAGTTCTTGTTGAAATTATGTTTGGTTTACCTAAGAGTCTGTATGATGTTTTGGAGGTGAGAAGAGTAAATGCTAGGACAAAAGAAGAGAATATGAGAAAGAGAATTCTTGCAGACTTGTGTCTGGAAATGTCTATTGAGGAGATGAATTCACTCTTGGACAAAGCTAAGAGGGAATTAAAAAGAAAAATAAGGGTGAACAAACTTATGATCGGTGAAATTGGTGTTGTTGTTGATGAAACCAAGAAAATTATGGAAGCATTTATGTCAAGAAACAAGATCAATGCTGAAGAAGTAAATGCTAAAGATGTTGTGTCTGATCCAGTAAATGAGGAGGTGAGTGTGGATACTAAGAATAATCAGATTCCTCCTAATGTGGATAACACATAATCACCTATTGAAACCGAAGTTCTTAAGGTTGTATTTTTTGAAGAAAAGGAGGTGCCAAATGAAGAAGTTGAAGCTCCTAAAGTCAATCAGGAAATAGTTTCTATAGAACCAAAAGTTGAAGAAGAAAAGGTTTAGGTTAAGGAAATCCCAATGGAGGCAAGAGACATTTCCAAGGTAGTAAAGGAATATCTGGTGCATCAATAGGAAGAATTTTATCTTGAATTGGTTGAAGGCCTGATCAATCTATCCACCTTGTCCCCAATTTAGATAATGAAGGTTGCATAAATTGCACAAGCTAAGGACAATGAGAAGATTTTGAAGTCTCACATTGAGGATAGTGAATTATTAAGTCTTGCATTTGGAGTTTTGGAGAAAATTATGACAACTCATGTTAAGGATTTGTCTAGTTCCTCTTCTGGTGAACTAGAGAAGCTCATAAATTCTGTAAGTACTCATTTTGAGTTTCTTGAAAAATCAGCCATGGTTAAAGTGCAGAAGGAGTTTGATGAAAAAAGATTTAGTTGGTTAAAAGAAGTAATTGCCAAGGATAAAACTCTATTAGCCACTTGTATGAAGAATACTCAAGATTCTATATCTGAAGGTGGAAAGGCCTATAAGTCATGTTTGGTTTTGTCCAAATTAACTGAGGACAATGATAAGGAGGTGAAGGATCTTGAAAAATAATTGACTACCATTTGTGATGCTTTTGATCCATTAGTTGGTGATGTTGGTAAGAAATAAGGTCAAGTAATATCTCTGCTTGAAAAAATAAGGAGTTTGAAACATGAAAATGATAGGATTGTAGGAAGAGCAAGTGAGCTCAGAGGACTAATTGGTCCAAATATTGAAATAATGGTGAATGCACTAAAGGAAGCTAAAGATGCTATGGCAGTTAGTGACCCAATGAATCTTGAGACCATAAAAGCTCAATCTTATTTGGTTTGTGGTCACATAACAATTATGGAGAGTTTCAAAAGGGTTTGGGACACAAATTTGAGCGTGTTGAAGAAAGACTTTGCAGATATTTTCAAATTTATGTAAGTAACGAGTTCATGCCTGTACAGTTTTAAAATTTTGTTTCCCTAGCTTTTCCATTGATGTCAAAGGGGGAGAGTTGTATAGTGATAAATGTATATTTTTCTTAGGGGGAGTTGCATTTCTAAGCTAATATTGAAGATTCTTTTTGAAGTTTTGTAGTGGTCGTGTAATTCATGTTGGTATTGATCTGACACTTAGTCATTTTTCACTAAGTGATGCCATCAATGCCAAAGGGGGAGATTGTTGGCAAGAGACACTGCAAATATACTTTGGTGTTGTCATTGATGGAAACCCTAGTCGGTGATTGGATCTGCATGTCATCATTTGCTCCTACTGGTAGACAGATTAAGGACAGTTAGGAAGAATAGATCATCTGACAATTTTGTGTTCTTCGATTCTCATGCAGATTTTTTGTTGATATTTTGAGTTATGGATCTTATGGGAGGTTAATCAATGTATTTCTTGTGTTTTCCAAAATTATCAGTTCCTCGTATCAAGTTGTGTGCAAGTCTGGAGATCCAATTGGATATCTTTTGTTCATTAGTGTTTTATGGCCGACCCAGATGATTTTAAGTGTCATGGATATTCAAGGAATGTTTAAACATATGTTTTTGTGTTTGATCATCTTGATTTGGGTCTGAGATAAGTTGTGACCAATAGTTGTGGTTGCTCATTTAATATTATTCATGATTTGAGCTAACAGTTGTAAATATTCTTAAGTTTTTTTGAAGCCAATTGGTTGCAATCAAATTCTTAGTCATGGATATATATAATTGATCAATTATATCATTTTTGTGCATGAAAAAGGTGTGTCTATGTGTGTTGCGAATATCAAAAGGGTGATTGAGTGATTTATGCATAGTTTTACTTGTGCATTAAAGATTTTGTGGTGCAAGTTAGAGTAGAGCAGAGTAGAAGTGTAGAATGAGTCAGAAGGACAAAAGATCGACTACTGAGTCTAACCAAAACTATGATCAAGAATTTGTAGATTCTACTCTTCTAGTTCATTCTCTTGGATCTAATCTAAATATTTGTAAGGCAGTGTGCCTTTCTATTTTGAGTAGTGAGCTCTAGGTAGTGAGCTTGAATGCAAGTGCATTCCCACTTTGTAATATTTTTGAGTATGCTTAGATCATATTGTGGATTGGCCATCCATCATGGTTTTTCCCCTAACAGGGTTTCCACATAAAAATCCTTGAGTTATGGTGTTGTGGTTGTTAGCTTTCTGTTCTTGTATATTTTTCTTGGTTGATATTTTAAGTGGGTTGAAGATCAGAATAATAAAGTTAATTTTTGTAGAACATTGATTCACCCCCCTCTCAATGTTGCTTGTTTCCAACATCACCCCCTATCCCTCTCTCAAGTCTCTCTCTCCCACTCACTCCCTCTATCTCTCTCCCCTCTCCCCTTAACCCTAAACCCTAAACCCTTAACCCTTAAACCCAAAGCCCTTAAACCCTCTACCCTCTATCTCTCTCATGTCTCTCCATCCTACCTCCTCTCCCTCTCTCAAGTCTCTCTCACTCAATAACTCCTATCTCTCTCCCCTCTACCCTTAACCCTCTACCCTCTACCCTCTACCCTCTATCTCTCTCCCACTCCCTCCCTCTTTTTCTTTCTCTCAAGTATCTCCCTCCTACCCCCTCTCCCTCTCTCAAGTCTCTCTCTCTATCTCCCCTCTTCCCTTAACCCTCTACCCTCTACCGAAACCCTTAAAACCTCTAACCTAGCTTGCCAATTTAGTGAAATTGGGAATGGAGTGGCCTGTTTGAAAAAAATGGGTCCATGAAATGGGGCCTCCCAGTGATGTAAGGGTCTCCCGGTGATTTACATCATCGAGAGACCCCATTTCTTGGACCCATTTTTTCAAACAGGTAAGTTAGGTTTCCAATTTCACTAATTGCCAAGCTAGTGGGCTCACTGGCTTTCCAATTTGGTGAAATTGGAAATGTAGTGGCCTGTTTAAAAAAATGTGTCCAAGAAATGGGGTCTCTTATTTATTTAGATCACCAGAGACTCCATTTCTTGGACCCATTTTTTCAAACAGAGCAAGTTAGGTTGCCAATTTCATTGAATTGTCAAGCTAGTGGGCCCATTGGCTTGCCAATTCAGTGAAATTGGCAATGTAGTGGACTGTTTGAAAAAATGGGTCCAA